>CAUDNR010001079.1:42021-59031 GCA_958430865.1 Entrophospora sp. SA101
AAAAATTTCATATGTTATAATCTAAGATCCTCCGATTCTCTGTTATAATTTTCATCATATAATTTTGGCTACTTTTTATTAAAAACAATATTTTTACCAACCGCCGTTTTTTTCTTAACACCCTGTAGATGTTAACGATATAATTCATTTCAACCAATCAGATTTTGACTTTTTCATAAATAAAGAAATTTGATTGGTCCTTAAAAACTTAAATTTAAATTTTCTATACCATTTTAATATAAATTAAAATATTATGAGAGAAAATGCTACAAATTACCTTTAACGTAAAGAAAGAAATTTATTTTTGACAATTTTTAATTAGAATTTAATTTAAATCAACAATCGAATTGATTGTTATACACTAAAATATTACTTTGATATCAATGAAAGCCCTGCATCAAGACAACAATTTCCTCTGCAAAATGCCTTCGCTCTTACTGTGCACAAAACCCAGGGATTAACATTACCTCATGCAACTGTCAGCATCGATGAAAATATGTTCGCACCTGGTCAAGTATATGTAGCCATGAGCAGAGTGCCTTCTTGGGATTCACTTAGAATCTTAGATTTTGACTTTTCTAATATAAAAACTGATCAATCTGTAATTCAGGAGTATGCAAGATTGAAAAATGTAAACCAAAGAGGTCTTGGCCAATTAATTAATTAATATATATATTAAATATGAGAATCACAGATTTTTTTTTGTATTACACATATTATTAATAAAGTTCAAAAAAGCTCACTGCGCATCCTCTGCTAAAATCTTGTTATTCAAATATTTATTTTGAGTAAGCAAAACAAAGACTAAATTTGTTGGATTTTCATCAACATAAATATGTGGTGTCAAATTAACGATTCGTTTATTTTTATTTGGACGTGTACTGTGCAATATGAATTAAAATAAAAAAATCAAATGAATTGATATTTGAATATAATAACAGTCAATAAAAAATGCGGTCTTTTTTCTTTAACTCTTTGTAGTTGAATCAATCAACCCAATTAAAAATAATGACATTTAAAAAAAATTTTTTAATATTTTTAATATTGCTCAAATGCTTATTTTTAGTAAATTCAACTCCAGCCGATCCAAGATATGTACATGCCACCGTTGTGGTTAACAATAATTTATATGTTATGGGTGGTTTCTCTAATGGTCTACCATCAAGAGAATTTTTTTCTCTTGATTTGTCACAACCATTTGATGCAACAACTCCACCATGGAAGGACTTAACTACAACTTCACCATTGCCAGTATCAATATCATGGGCTAAAGCTAGTTCCAACACAAATAATGATACAATATTTTTATTTGGTGGTGTTATGAATAATACTGTAACTGGTGATTATAATTTGAAAAGTGTGGTTTACACCCATGATTTTAAAAGCAACCAATGGTTAGTAAACTCACCTGCTTTTCAAGGAGTGGCACCTGAAACACGTAGAGAATTTGCAAGTGTTAGTGATCCATTGACTGGCAAATTATATATTCATGGCGGACTATATGATCTGAGTGTTCCTACTAACATTTATTTTAACAACTTTTTTATTCTGGATGGAAATAATTTATCCTGGAGTCAAATTGGAAAAACTGGTCCAAACATCCCACCTTCTAGAATTGACCATGCTGCTGTATTAATTGCTAATGGAGTAATTGTTTTTATTGGTGGAAGAGAATACTCTATTACTCCTAAGGCTTCTATAACTGCAGTTCCCATGAATAAGGTAATAAATAATAACTATAATAATTAATAAAAAATGTGTAGTTATTAATTTAATATTAATTTATTATTTATTTAAAAAAAGCTTACATTATATGATACTAAAACTGACACTTGGGATTTAATGGTAATTATTAATTTAATATGAGAAATTTATTTTAATTGGAAAATCTTAATCATTTTTTTGTATTGATCAGACTACAGTTGGTGGTCTAGATATTAATTCCCGCATTGGACATACAGCTGTATATGGTAAATAATAATAATTATTATTTGTTTGTTTCTTATCATCATTTAAAAAAATCTTTCATTTTATATATTTATTTCTTAGCTGCTAATGGTCAAATAATAGTCTATGGGGGATGCACACCTGCATTAGAACTAACACCTACTCCTGAATTAGCTGTATTAGACACAACTATAAAACCTTTTAAATGGATCACACCTCCAGTAACAACACCAGAGGCTCCTATCAACTCAGTTACACACCATCAAGCAGACTTAATTGGAGATTATATGGTGGTAACATTTGGTGAATAAATAAATTAATTATAAAATAATGATGTATGTGTATATATTAAATCATTTATGTATCTTAGGTAATATAACAAATAAGTTTGGGCCACTTCTTAAAGCAAGTAATTCAATTCAAATACTTAATATAGTTGATTACAAATGGGTAAAATCATTTCCTGGTCTGTCTCCTAGCAGTAAAACATCATCAACAACAGCACTTAGTCCTACAACAATTCTAGCAACTGTGGTTTCAGTTGGTTTTGCTTTGATTATTGCTGCATCAATTGGTATTTTCCTTTTATATCATAGGAATAGACAAAAAAAGAATGCACAAGAATTATCATCAATTAAGGATGCTTCATCATCAGCTCATAGCATACAAATGATATCTTCTCCTTCTCCTCCTTCTCCTCCCCCTTCTTCTTCTTCTTCTCAAAATAGTCCACCTGATTTGGCTCAACAACAGCAATTACAATTATTGCAACAACAGCAGCAGCCACAACAACTTCGAACATTACAACAGCATTTACTACAGCGACAATTAATGTTGGGAAATTATGCTAATCAATCACCTCCTCCAACTTCAAATTTACAATAACTTTCTAATACTATGGATCCAAATTTACAACCAGGATTAGAGAAAAGTAATCCAGATTTAAATAATACTCCAATAAATCAAACACACACCAATATGTCTACAACAAATCAAGAAATTTATAATGATAATGATGGTAATAATATAATATCATGAGGTTCAGTAATAAAATACCCATTAGTAACAAATTCATCCATACAACAATCCATGCAATATGATGGCCCACAACTACCTCCTCAAAATTAATAACAATAATAAATTGATTTTTTCTATTGAATTTTCTTTATCAGTATAGTACATGCCACAATAACCCATCAAATAAAAATTGTCCAACTTTAAAGCCTAAAAAAGAAAATATTGTGTGCTTATCAAAAAATTAATTGAGACGATATTTGTTAGCTTTTGACTAGTTTCACAATCTATTGTCAAGACAATTAAAAAATAATTATTGGTTCAGGAGTTATAAGCTTTTGAAAATCATGTAATTTTTATATGTTATATAAAATTTTCCAAATTTGAAAACATGTAATTTTGGCCCACCTCAAGTCACACATAAAAATATTTTTTTTAATTCTGGTAAATCATGCGATATAATTCATCCATAAAATTAAACAAAAAATCTTAAAAAATTTCACGCGTTTTTTTATAATAATAATTGCATTGAATTTATGAATATAAAATAATCACATTCAAGTTTTTTGTTTGAAGTTTCTCTTGAAGGAGCTTTGACTTGTTGTGCTAGACATATCTTAGCAACCCAAGATGATTTTAAAAACCAAAAACCCTTACTTCAAGAATTAATTGAAGAAAGAACATAAAGTCATCTTCTATCCAAAGTTTCACTGTGAGCTGAACTATATTGAAATGTATTTGGGGGCTGCTAAATGATATGTTAGGCAACATTTTAATTACACATGGAAAAGTCCTCAAGAGAATGTCCCCAATGCTTTTGATTCTATATCACTGAAACAAAATTAGAAAGTATGTGGTGAGAGCCTCAAGATTTAAGGATTGTTACAGAAAAGGATTAACAGTACTACAGGCCGAATATATTGTAAAAAAATATAAGTCACATAAAAGGATTCCAGAGAATGTGATAGATGAAATAGATGAATTAAACTAATAATATTTTTATTTTTGATCGACATCTTCAATCGTGCCATGTTACCTCGAATTTTTTTAACATCAAAATAAAAAATTTTTTGTGAAACATTTTGCGTAGCATTTGATGGGTGCACTGTACAAAAAAAAAAAAATTTTTTCCATTAACATATTAATATTTACAATGCAACGGGACACCCAGTAACTTTTTGAATCAATTTTCCATAAATCCAACAAAAAGTCAATTTCGTTCTAACGGGAAAAGTCGAAATAGCCCAAAATATTAAATATTGATGGAAAGGCCAGCCAATACAAAACGTGTCAGAATTCAACTGATTTCTAACGATTTTGGCCAAATCGTTAGAATCACCAGGCCCATAAAATTTATTAAAAGGCAGATTAGCACTTCGCAACATGTTCGTGTCTATTGTTCCAGGTATTATCACAGACACTTTTACATTATCAAAAGATGCTATGTAACGAAGATCTTGTGAAAATGTTGTTAATGCTGATTTTGTTGCATTGTAATAACAGAAACTTGGTGAATTGAAAAAACAAGCTATAGCCGATGTTACTATAATAGAGTTTTTTATTTTATTTTTTATGATTAGTAAATTTTTTTATTTTTTAATTTCTAGTATTTTATTCATAGTGTATTTGTTTATTTTTTTTACCTGCAATTTGGCCAAATCTTCTTCCTTTCATTCTTTTATAAACTGTCATTATAGTAGCAACATTGCCAGTGTAATTGACATCGATCATTCGTTTCCATCCATCTTCCCATGAAACAGTATCAAAATTATCTCTAGTAGCACCAAATTGAGCTATATTGTTTTTTAAATATTATAAATAAATATAAAGAGACATGGCGCAAATCACGTAATTCCGTATACATAGTAAATAGTAATAGTTATAATATACCTGCATTTGAAATCAGCAATTCAATTGGATGAGAATCATCAAAGTTTTCTAAAATTTTTGTCAATTTTTCAATGTTTGAAATATCCACTTTCAATAAAACACAATTTGCTCCTTTTTCTTTACAATGTTCTGCTACTTCATTTAATCGTACTATATATAGAACATTATTGTTATTGTTATTGTTATTGTTATTATTATTATTATTTATTATTATTATTACTGCTAATATAATGTACCTTCATTTCTACCCAATAAACCTAAAGTCACTCCAGGTGCCGCATATTCAACTGCAAAAGCAGCGCCAATACCAGTGCTATAAATATTAAATATATTAAAAACATTGGATATATATTTCTAAAGGAAAAAAGTATATAATGAACAAACCTTGCACCAGTAATAAGAACTACTTTTGGAATTGGAATTTCTTGTCTTGATTTATTATCAAGTAAATTAATCAAATATTTGCCAACATCCAAGATAAAAAAGGCGATGTTCAAAGGAAAGACTATAAGTACATAGGCTAATAGAGCAACAACCGTTTGGATCAACGGTTGGAAAATTGGCGGAATTATTAAATTCATTATAATAATGTAATGGTGGGATAAGGCTAGTAATAGTAGTAGAAGAAAAAAGAGATATACGAGAAAAATTTTACTAATTAATATATATATATATATAGCAAGAGTTAAATTCTGAGAATCATGCGACAATGTAGGGAAAGCCTATGATTCGAAAGTACTTTAAACAAGGTTTAGAAAGGAAGGGGCTAGTCGATGTGAGCCACATCAAAAAAGTAATGGTTTTGTTTGCTAAGACCCTTCCTCATTCATTAATTAATCGAAAAAGTAATTGTTTATTGTTTGCCAAGATTAGGGATGGGCAATCAATCCCTTATTAGGTTATTTGCCAAATAATATGATTGTTACCTGCAAAAATTAAAACTTTCTCACGATATATATATATTTTACTTATTATTATCATAGATGTGAAGACCATTTACGCCTTTGTCCAAACACCACACAGTTCAAATTAAAAGAAATTATTTTGAAGAAAATTTTGATAAGATAAATTACAATGTAATGAGAAATTGATGAAAATGTCATCGAAGAAACTGATGAAACACATGAAAATTTTATTGAAGAATCAAACAAAAGCAATGCAGTTTTTTTATGATATTTAATTCATTTAATATAATTAATGATTCAATTAAATATATAAATCAAACCTTTAGTATAAAAAAGTGCAAGTTGAATAAATTAAAGAAAGATTTAAATTGCTGCAATGTTCGTGTTTATTGTAATAATAGCCAAATATTTGATTTCTTTTCTTATTGTTATTACTAAAAATTGTTATTACAGGCGACTTCGTTGCCACTGCCATGTACTGGTAATATATATTATTTTTATTTGTGAAACATTATCTCGTGAAATATAAATGATAAATTTTTTTTATACAATAACGCAAAGGCTACAGAGCTCATCAAAGCTTTAACTACATCGCTTACTTCTTTTCTAATATAACAATGAATAACAATGATAGAAAATAAATCAGAGTAATCACGCATGGTCTTGTAATTTAATTCGTGATCGGTACATTTTTTAATAATAAAAAACGGGATTAATAAAAAGTCTCATTTTCTGAATCCAGACATGTCCATATAAATCTTTATTATTTTTTCATATCTCAAATTTTATTTTTTTATATCAAACATACTTTTATATCAAATCGACTTTATAGCTAGCTGCATTCATATATTAAAAAATTTTTTTTGTACATATTGTATAAATATAAAATTTCTATTTAAATGTCTAAACGTAAATGTAAACGTTCAAATGTTTAAACGGTTTATTTAAACAAATCAAGTAATTTAATTGTTGTAAAATTACAAGTTATCTTTATTAACTTAAATCGATGTCCTTTTTATAAGAAATACATAAGATCGATAAATATAAATAATAATATAAACTAATATAATTAATCATACGTGTATAAACTAATACAAATAACCTTAATAAACTTATCAATCTATCTGAATGATTATATTACGTTAAATTGTTACAGTAAAGAAGTTTCACCAACACTTACATCTTGAGGAATGACTGACTTTAATTTACGCTATGGACCTTTTGCTCGCCACTGATGGCATGAAATTTCTACTGAAAATGGTTCAGAATTTACCCTATTCGTTTAGGCATGACAATTTTAACTGAACCAAATATTAGGAACTTTTTGCTTCGTATTATTATGATAAGAGCCAAAGGTTTACACCAGAGGATATGCATAAGAACTTATTGAAGAATCTGCTCATAATGCCCAATTTTCTCATGATGAAATTCCTAAGGTAGAAACTATACGTAATTGGGTTTCTAGATACTCGGCAGAAATGAAAAGAGATGTAGCTGATAAAATGTTAACAAGTAATTTATAATATAATTATTTTAATATTAACAACTTACTTTTGATGTGATCTAATTTCCTGCCCATACATGAAAACAAATTATATTATTATTGATACAATCTTTAATAAAATTATTTTAACTCTCCTGTAAATTATTCCCCAAGACTTAATGATGACAGAAGAATTACATGGCCAAGTTTAATATTAACAACTTGCATTTGCTATAATCTAATTTCCTACAAGGAAACAATTTATTTGAACTGTTATTATTATTAATATAATTTTTGATAGAATTATAAATACAGTAATAGAAAGCGAGAAAATTATTTTAACTCTCTTGTAAATTATTTCACAGGACTTAATGATGACAGAAGAAATTTGGTCAAGTTTTGAATAGTTTAATATCAATGCCTTTGTTGTCCGTGATCTAATTTCCCGCCCACTATAAGAAATCAACTTATTTGAACTGTTATTAATAATAATACCTTCCTTAATAAAATTATAAATAATAGAAAACAAATTTTTATTTAGAAACAATAAAGAAAATTATTTAACTCGCCTGCAAATGAAATTACATGGTCAAGTTTTGAGTAGTTCTTAAAATTACTATGAGAGTTATACAGAGAATTTAGGTTTTTTTACTTCAAAATCCAGCGATGCCTGAAAGTAAAGTTTGTTTTTTTATTAAATGAAAAATAATTTTTTTAAAATAAAGACAATTTTATGGTATTAATGGATCTAAAAATCATGTTTGTTATCTTAGAAGAGAAATACTTCAATTCGTCGATTTTTACACATTTTTGCTCCGGACCCGACATATAGATTTTTATCTACTCTTACGTATCACGAATTAATTACTCTAATTTTTTTTTAAAAAAATAGTTGCTTCATGATGACCACATCAAATCTTCTATAATAATAATATTTGCAACAAATGTGATTTTTGCATACCTTAGCCAACATAAAAAAAAAAAGAGCATTTGGATCGAGAATTAGGACATTTATTTGATTTGATTTGTAATAATAATAATAATAATAATAATAATAATTTATATAACTTCCATTTACTACATCACACTATTAACGAGTCCTTCAATTTCTCCTTTAATTAATGTGAACCTGAAAATACAACAACTTTCTTCCACTGCCTAGATTAAAAGTTGCAAAGAATATACTTTCATACTCTACACGACCTACTTGAGAGATTTTTAGTCATTAATTGTTTGAGTTTGTAACCTGGTGATGCTTGACTTAATAGGGAAAACAGTGAAAGTTTATCTTCAAAAACAAAGACGGGGCAATTATTCTATTAATTAAAGAAAGCTTCTCACACCGATATGTTGTTCCCCCGGACACCATAGCTTTATAGATTGTAATTGTATGTAGATTATAAATAATATCTCAATAATAATGACATACAATTTGGATCTAATGAATATTGGTAAATGCACACAAGTAGTTAGCTAGTGTGCTTCGAATTCTTGTTGGAGATTACAAAATAGACATTTAATAGAGGAAAATTCTGGGAAATGAACTTTAAAACGCTGGATGATTTTAAAAAAAGTTAGCATTGGCAGGAGGAGTTTTCAAGAAATGTTTTAATTAAAGCAAGATCACTTGCCAAAGGTATCCAAGAACCTGATTTAGGTGAAGGTTGTGTGTGTGTAGTTACTGCTATCAAGAAATGACATGGATTTATAGTAAACAAACTTTATTCGATTGATACTAGCTACTCTTTGTATGTTGATCCACAAAACAGAATCGAGAAAGTTTTCTTTCTTCTATAAAAGGAGTGGTTCTAAAGAGAATTATTGATAACATGAAATCCAATTTTTATCTCTTTTTTTGGAAAAGAATTTGAGCACAACTTACTATGAAACAACAAAATTAGTCATTGTGCTCAATGTCGGTTCTATATAAATTCCCAACAACTTCGACAAAAGTCAAATCAAGCCGTAAATGAAAGAGAAGAATAGTTTGAGGATCATGCGGAGGAGAAGGAAAGGGTTGGAGTGACAGAAGATAAAAAATCAGAGAGAAATAAACATGAACTTGGGGAGGAAATTATTTGCAGTAATACATTTGATAGGGGACTGAAGTAACTATTCATTAATGATGATAATAACTTCTCTGCATAAGATTTATCTTTCTGCCATCATTTGGTTAATTTTATGCTATTTTGCTGACAACTGTGGTATCGTTGTTTTATTATTGTTATCTAATCTTTTATTATTGTGATTCTTTTTCAAATATAATTTTTTTTTTGAAAATACTTCCTATATATATATTTGAGATATGTTTTATTTTTAAATTTTGCTATATATAATGTAACAAATAAATAAATTATTTTGTTGATTTTTTCATTTCTACCATTATCAATTCCTTCATCTCAGCCATTGATTTTTTGGCCATTGATTTCATTTCTTCCTTCAGAGTTTCATACTTTTGACTTTCATTCTTTTGAGCTTCTTTCATTTCTTCCTTTAGAGTTTCGTATCTTTGGCTTTCATTCTTTTGAGTTTCTTCGACCATTGATTTGCACATTTCCCTGATTATTTCTTTTTGAGCTTCATCCGTTTGACTTTCATTTATTATTTTACGCAGGTAACTAGACATTGGTTTTTTCATCCCCTCAATTATTCGCTTTTCTTCATCCTCCTCTAGCCATTTATCTATACCTTTGCGCAGACAACATTGAGTTAATGTTGTTGAAGTAGCCAGAAAGTCATCAGGTGCTGGTTTCTCCTCTGTAAAAAAGGATACATTTCTTGTTAAAGAGAGAACCAATATAAATATGCATGCTTTGACAAAGTAAAAATCGATTGGCCATTTTAACACAATAAATAATGTTTGCAGAATATTCGGGAGATAAAACCCTCCAGGAGCAAGTAATATATTAACAATCTTTGAATCAAGTACTTGTCCTGCTCTCTCCGAGCCACACATCGCAAGAAAAAATAGCATTAAAAAAATGAATGCTGTAACTGAAAATATCCAAAATAATGTAAGGAATACTATACTAATTGGATCAAAAAGATGTCTAGTTGTAATAACAACAATCCAGAATGTTGGAATGACTATCACTGGGAAAAATATCAAGAAATGAAAGATTAAACGAAAAGAAATAGATGGATTTTCAACAACTTTTTTAACCCTTCCATTACTAATTATCGCTCCTACTGCGCAAATTAGATGCAAAGCCATGTTTATAAATGAAAATATCTTGATGATCAATAAATCATTGTAGGCCAAAGAAACTACCAGCGGAATCACCCAAGTGACAGTATTGTATAATAAGTCATCCAGTAATGGCAACAGCATATTTTTGATATGTCCAGATTCCCCTGAAACATTGAATAGAAGAACAAAAAATACCGGAAAGAATGTGTTAATAATTGCATCGTACACGTCCTGTCCAGATTCATAATTTTCGTTGACAATCGATGCAGTCGCAAGTGGAAGGAGTGAAAATAAAGTCAAGATCACTTTTTTGCTTTGGTTGAATAGAGATCCTTTGTTCATATCGAATAATAGGATAAATTTTCTCTCATTTTATTGATATTTTATAGGCAATGTATTTTCAATCAATAAGTATGAATTAGTATATATTAATACTAATATAACTCCGAAATCATTTTCTTTTTTGGAATTATTTATGTAACTATTATGCAGTAAGCAAACTTTATTTTGAATCACTGGGATAAAAAGGCTATATAATAATCATTGTTCATTTTGTTTTGATAATACTAAGGGAACAATATATACTGAGAAAATAAAATTTTTACCTGGAAATTACGAAAATGACCAATATGATAATGGTGCTTTTTAATTATTTTTTAGATGGAAACAGCAACAAAAAAAAGTGTCTAAATTAATTAAAAATAGAATTTTGGTAACATGCGCACAATAATAAGTAGTTAGTGTTTCGAGGTTACAAAATAGACATTTAGTAATAATATTAATAAATTCAATAGAGGAAAATTCTGGGAAAAGAATTTGTTGATTTTGAAGTAGCAGAAAGTGTGAAAAATTTTATACTAAACCCTAAACTATGTGCACAACTTACTATGAAACAACAAAATTAGTCATTGTGCTCAATGTCAGTTATATAACAACAACTTCGACAAAAGTCAAATCAAGTGGCAAGTGAAAGAGATGAAGAATTGGAAGATTGTGCGGAGGAGAAGGGAAAGGTTGGAACATGAACTTGGGGAGAAATTATTCGCAGTAATACATTTTATAGGGGACTGAAGGAACTAGCCATAATAATAACTTCTGCATAAGATTTACCTTTCTGCCGTGATTTAGTCAACTTTATACTATTTTGCCAACAACTGTGATATCATTGTTTTATTATTGTTATCTAATCTTTTTATTTTTTGAAAATGCTTTCTTTGTATTGTAGAAATTTTATGAAAATTATTTATATGAACAAATAAATATACCATTAGTGTTGAAGTCACCCAGAAATAATCTTTTCTAAAAGAAAATTTCATCAAAATTCACAATTTTTTCATTTTCATTTCGACCATTATCAATTCTTTCATCTCAGCCATCGATTTGTTCATTTCGGCCATTAATTTGTTGTTCATTTCAACCATTGATTTGTTCATTTCTTCCTTTAGAGTTTCATACTTTTGACTTTCTTTCATTTCGGCCATTGATTTGTACATTTCCTTGATTATTTCCTTTTGAGTTTCATCCTTTTGACTTTCATTTATTATTTTACGCAGGTAACTAGACATTGGTTTTTTCATCCCCTCAATTATTCGCTTTTCTTCATCCTCCTCTAGCCATTTATCTATACCTTTGCGCAGACAACATTGAGTTAATGTTGTTGAAGTAGCCAGAAAGTCACCAGGTGCTGGTTTCTCTTCTGTAAAGAAGGACACAATTCTTGTTAAAGAGAGAACCAATATAAATATGCATGTCTTGACAAAGTAAAAATCGTTTGGCCATTTTAACACAATAAATAATGTTTGCAGAATATTCGGGAGATAAAACCCTACAGGAGCAAGTAATATTCCAACAATCTTCGAAAAAACTACTTGTCCCAATCTATGAGAGTGACAACAGCACACAAGACAATATAGGATTAAAAAAATGAATGCTGTAACTGACAATATCCCAAATGATGTAAGGAATACTATACTAATTGGATCAAAAAGATGTCTAGTTGTAATAACAACAATCCAGAATGTTGGAATGACTATTGCTGGGAATAATGTCAAGAATAAACAGATTAATTCAAAAGAATCAGGAGCATCTTCAATTGTTTTATTCCTAATTATTGCTCCTACTGCGCAAATTAGATGCAAAGCCATGTTTGCAATCGAAAATATCTTTATACTCAGCAAATCATCATAGACCAAAGAGACTACCAGCGGAATCACCCAAGTGACAGTGTTGTATAATAAGTCATCCAGTAATGGTAACAGCACATTTTTGATGGGTCCGGTTTTCCCTGAAACATTGAATAGAAGAACAAAAAATACCGGAAAGAACGTGTTAATAATTGCATCGTACACGTCCTGTCCAGATTCATAATTTTCGTCGATGATAGATGCTGTCACAAGTGGTGGGAGTAGAAATAAAGTCAAGACCATTTTCTTGCTTTGGTTGAATAGAGATCCTTTGTTCATATCAAATAATAGGATAAAGTTTCTCTCTGACTTATTTTATTGATATTTATAGACAATGTATTTTCAATCAATAAGTATTAATTAGTATATATTAATAACTCCGAAATAGAGAATTATTTTCTTTTTTGGACTTATTTATGTAATTATTATGCAGTAAGCAAACTCTATTTGATAAAAAAAGGCTATATAATAATCATTATTCACTTTGTTTTGTAAAATAATACTGAATATACTGAGAAAATAAAATTTTTGCCTGGTGCGATATGAGAATGGTATTTTTTATTTTTTAGATGGAAACAGTAACAAAAAAAAAGTTGTCTAAATAAGCATGAAAAAAGAATTTTAATTAATTAAAAATAGAATTTATTTATTTCTTAGAAAGTAGAAGTGTCGTCAATTCTAAAGGCACACTTTCCTAATAAAATGTTCCTTACAAATGTGCAAGTCCAATCTAATTTTGAAATATTTTACTTTTTATATGAAATTAATTATTATTATTTATAGAACCATTTGCTTTATCTACAATTAGCAACATGGCACGCACTATTAACGAATCTTTCAATTCATCCTTAACTAATGTGATTCTGAAATACAACAGCCACTGCTTTATTAAAAGTCGCAAGTAATACTTCCATACTTTACATGACCTACTTAAGAGATTTTTAATCATTCATTGTTTGAGTTTGTGACTCGATGATACTTGACTTAATAGGGCAAACATTGAGGGATTATCTTCAGACAGAGCGATCATCCTACTAATTAAAGAAAGCCTCTCACACCAATATTTTGTCCCCCCAGACACTATAGCTTTATAGATTGCACTGTAATTGTGTATGTAGATTATAAATAATACCTCAATAATAATAACATACAATTTGGATCTAATGAATATTGGTAACAGGCACACAAGTAGTTAGCTAGTGTGTTTCTAATTCTTGTTGGAGATTACAATATAGACATTTAATAGAGGAAAATTCTGGGAAAAGAATTTTAAAACGTTGGATGATTTAGAAAAAAAGTTAGCATCGGCAGGAGAAGTTTTCAAGAAAATGGTTTAATTAAAGCAAGATCACTTGCCAAAGGTATCCAAGAACCTGCTTTAGGCGAAGGTTGTGTGTGTGTAGTTATTGCTTAACTGCTATCAAGAAATGACCTTGATTTATAGTAAACAAGCTAAAGAGAACTTTATTCGATTGATATTAGTTACTCTTTTGTAAGTTGATCCACAAAACAGAATCGAGAAAGTTTTTTTTCTTCTATAAAAGGAGTGGTTATAAAGAGAATTATTGATAACATGAAACCCAATTTTTATTTAGCACAATGACTAATTTTGTTGTTTCATAGCAATAGTAAGTTGTGCTCAATGTCGGTTCTATATAAATTACCAACAACTTCGACAAAAGTCAAATCAAGTGGCAAGTGAAAAAGATGAAGAATTGGAAGATTGTGTGGAGGAGAGGGGAGAAATTATTCGCAATAATACATTTGAAGGAACTAGTTGTTAATGATAATAATAACTTCTGCATAAGTTTTATCTTTCTACCATCATTTAGTTAACTTTATGTTATTTTGCTGACAACTGTGATATCATTGTTTTATTATTGTTATCTAAACTTTTATTTTTTTATTTTTTTGAGAATACTTCCTTTATTATTATATTGTATAAATTTTATTATTTATATATTTAAGATATGTTTTTATTAATAACGATATCTTTTTATTTTTAAATTTTGCTATATATAATGTAATAGTAAAGAAACAAACAAATATACTATTAGTGATGAAGTCACTCAGAAATAATCTTTCTAAAAGAAAATTTCAACAAAATTTATTATCTTTTCACAATTTTTTCATTTCAATCATTATTAATTCTTTCATCTCAGCCATTGATTTGTTCATTTCGGCCATTGATTTGTTGTTCATTTCGGCCATCAATTTCATTTCTTCCTTCAAAGTTTCATACCTTTGACTTTCGTACTTTTGAGTTTCTTTCATTTCGGCCATTGATTTGCTCATTTCCTTGATTATTTCCTTTTGAGTTTCATCCTTTTGACTTTTATCTATTATTTTACGCAGGTAACTAGACATTGGTTTTTTCAACCCCTCAATTATTTGATTTTCTTGATCCTTCTCTAGATCTTGATTTATTACTTTGCTCAGGGAATATTGAGTTATTGTTGTTGAAGTAGCCAGAAAGTCATCAGGTGCTGGTTTCTCCTCTGTAAAGAAGGACACATTTCTTGTTAAAGAGAGAACTAGTATAAATATGCATGTCTTGACAAAGTAAAAATCGATTGGCCATTTTAACACAATAAATAATGTTTGCAGAATATTAGGAAGATAAAACCCTCCAGGAGAAAGTAATATATCAACAATCTTTGAATGAAGTATTTGTTGTGATATCTCCGAGCCACACAACGCAAGACAATTTAGTATTATACAAATGAATGCTGTAACTGTCAATATCCAAAATAAGGTAAGAAATACTATACTAATTGGGTCAAAAAGATTTCTAGTTGTAATAATAATAATCCAGAATGTTGGAATGACTGTCACTGGGAAAAATATCAAGAAGAAATAGATATAAAATAAAAGATTAGATCCATTTTCATAAACTTTTTTAACACTTTTATTCTTAATTATCGCGGCTACTGCGCAAGTTACATGCAAAGCCATGTTTATAAATGAAAATATCTTGATGCTCAATAAATCATTGTAGGCCAAAGAGACTACCAGCGGAATCACCCAAGTGACAGTGTTGTATAATATATCATCCAGTAATGGTAACAGCACATTTTTGATCGGTCCAGTCTTCCCTGAAACAGTGAATAGAAGAACAAAAAATACCGGAAAGAATGTGTTAATAATTGCATCGTACACATCCTGTCCAGATTCATAATTTTCGTCGACAATCGATGCAGTCACAAGCGGGAGTAGAAATAAAGTCAAGACCATTTTCTTGCTTTGGTTGAATAGAGATCCTTTGTTCATATCGAATAATAGGATAAAGCTTCACTCATAGACTTATCTTATTGATATTTATAGACAATGTATTTTCAATCAATAAGTATTAATTAGTATATATTAATATATTAATAACTCCGAAATCAGAGAATTATTTTCTTTTTTAGGCTTATTTATGTAACTACTATGCAGTAAAGCAAACTTTATTTTGATTCACTGGGATAAAAAAGGCTATATATAATCATTGTAAAATAATACTAAGAGAACAATATACCGAGAAAATAAAATTTTTACCTGGTGCGAAAATCATCAATATGAGAATGGTATTTTTTATTTTTTAGATGGAAACAGTAACAAAAAAAAAGTGTCTAAATAAGCATGAAAAAGAAACGGATAGAATTTTAATTAATTAAAAATAGAATTTATTTATTTCTTAGAAAGTAGAAGTGTCGTCAATTCTAAAGGCACACTTTCCTAATACAATGTTCCTTACAAATACGTAAAGTCCAATCTAATTTTGAAATATTTTACTTTTTATATGAAATTAATTATTATTATTATTATAGAACCATTTGTTTTATCTACAATTAGCAACATGGTACGCATTATTAACGAATACTTCAATTCCTCCTTTAACTAATGTGATCCTGAAAATAAAACAGTCACTGCCTATATTAAAAGTTGTAAATACTAACAATGAAGATGCTTTCATACTCTACACGACCTACTCAAGAGATTTTTAGTCATACATTTTTTGAATTTGTAACTCGATGATGCTCGACTTAAAAGGGCAAACAGTGAAAAGTTTATCTTCAAAAACAAAGGCAGTGCAATCATTCTACCAATTGAAGAGAGCCTTTCACACCAATATGTTGTCCCCCGGTTCCAACCTCCAACTTTTTACCCACTTAAAGATATGACCTTGTAAAATATCATCATCATCATCATCATTATAAAAGATTTATATCATCAATTCATCTAAAAAATTTACGTATTGAAAAAGCAAATAATTATTAGTGTTTTAAATAGAAAAGATACACTTGTAAAAGATTGAGAGTTCTGATAATTTTTTATTGAATCAATTGAATTCGAATCACCTAATTTTTAACTCAAGTCAAAACTAATTCGAATCTATGAATGATTTGATTTGACTTG
>CAUDNR010001079.1:59041-82248 GCA_958430865.1 Entrophospora sp. SA101
TATTACTTATATTATTATTATTTATATTATTTTCTTATGTATATGAGTTACAAATTAAGTGCTGCGGCTTTCCGGGAAGTTCTAAGATATTATTTTTATTTATTTAATTGTAATATTATATTATGCATTTTTGTATAAAAAGATAAGCTTTCCGTAATTAATAAAGAATAACTTGTATAACTTGTATTTTTTTAATAATTAAAACCATTATATAGTATTTTGACGTAAGGAAAAAGGGTTTCCTTACATTATCAGACTATAGTTGGTGGTCCAACTGTTGATTCCCGTATTGGACATACAGCTGTATATGGTAAATAATAATATTTATTATTTGTTTGTTTCTTATCATCATTTAAAAAAAAACTTTCATTTTATATATTTATTTCTTAGCTGCTAATGGTCAAATAATAGTTTATGGTGGAACTACACCTGAATCAGAACTAACACCTACTCCTGAATTAGCTGTATTAGACACAGCTACAAGACCTTTTAAATGGATCACACCTCCAGTAACAACACCAGAAGTTCCTATCAACCCACTCACAAACCATCAAGCAAACTTAATTGGAGATTATATGGTGGTAACATTTGGTAAATAAATAAATTAATTAATAAAAATAACAATGATAATAAATGTATGTGCATATGTATGTATCTTAAATAATTTATGTACCTTAGGTAATATAACAAATAATGCTGGGCCACCTGTTAAAACAAGTGATTCAACTCAAATACTTAATATAGTTAATTACAAATGGGTAAAATCATTTCCTGGTCTACCTCCTAACAGTAAAACATCACCAACAGCTTCACCAAATGCTCCACCAGCAACACCACCATCAACAGCACCATCATCATCACCAACAACATCACCAAATGTTCCACCACCATCAACATCATCAGCACCATCAACATCAACAACATCACCATCATCATCATCATCAACATCAACATTAAACTCTATGCTTAGTCCTACAACAATTCTAGCAATTGTGGTTTCAGTTGGTTTTGCTTTGATTATTGCTGCATTAATTGGTGGTTTCCTTTTATATTGTAGAAATAGACAAAAAAAGAATGCACAAGAATTACCATCATCTTTTAATGATGCTTCATCATCAGCTCGTAGCACACAAATGACATCTCTTCCTCCTCCTCCCCCTTCTTCTTCTCAAGGTCAAATTAATAATAATGATAATTTTATGAGGAGTATTTCCACAACAACACCAAATAGTCAAAGCCCTTCAAATCATAATTCTATTTATAGTTTGCTTAATAGCAATAACAACCTCAACAACAAAAACAATATTAGTCCACTTTCAATGCTATATATTGATCCTACAAACCCTGCATCACAAGCCTTACCAATGATTACTACACCACCTTCAACAACTCCAACAACAGCTACAAATTCAACATATGGTAATGATATCAACAATGACAACAATAATAATAATTTTGGTAATTTTGGTATCACACCACAAATAAATAGTCCACCTGATTTGATTCAACAACAGCAATTACAATTACTAAAATTACAATTATTGCAACAACAACAACAGCCACAACAATTTCAAACACTACAACAACAATTACTACAGCAACAATTATTACAACAATTAATATTGGCTAATCAATCACTTCCTCCAACCTCAAATTTACAGCAAGTTTCTAATACTATGGATCCAAATTTACAATCAGGATTAGAAAGAAGTACTCCAGGTTTAAAATAATATTGCAATAGATCAAACACATACCAATATGTCCACAACAAATCAAGTAATTTATAATGATAATGATGGTAATGACAATGATGATGGTAATGATGGTAATAATGATAATGATGGTAATAATCCAATATCACAAGGTTCAGTAATAAAATACCCATTAGTAACAAATTCATCCATACAACAATCCATGCAATATGATGGTCCACAACTACCTCCTCAAAATTAATAACAATAATAAATTGTTTTTTTTCTATTAAATTTTCTTTATCAGTACAAAAGATTTTAATTAATAATAATAATATATTCTTTTTTTTTAGAATTATTCTTACATTCTTATTATCAATTGATTGAATTATATATATTTGATTAAATATATAATTATAAAGGTTGATTTGCTGATGAAGAGGAGATAGAAAAACAAAATATCTTGAATTTTTACTACTTTACTAATTCATTATAAAATAAAAACTAAGTTTGATTGTATTATGATTAAAGCTTCAAACAGTTTGGTTTAGTTTTCCAGTATTTCAGTTTACATTTGATCAGACACTCCAATAACTTGTAGCTTGTTTTAGCAAATGTATTGCAAAGTAGAAATGCTGGAAGGATCCTGTTTCTAAATATATATATAGTCTATAATTTTTATACCATGGTAGAGATGGTCCAAAATTAGAATGGGGAATTTATCCATTTCATACATAATAATAATGCCATGTTTAGGTCTGATCGTTACATATTCATACACTTTAGAATTTCTATTCGTAGTAATGTTGTGCGTGAAAATGAAATTTATGTGAATTTGCAATTGAAATTATTCGTTTTGTTCGTTTTATTTGAATTATCCTTTTATCTGCTTTATTCATTTTGTTCATTTTATTTGAATTATTCTTTTATTTGTTTCATTTGTTCCATTCAAGTTACTTGTTTTATTTGACTTAACTTTTGATGTAATTCGAAGACTCAAATTCAAAACAAATGAAACAAATAATTCAAATAGAAACCCTAATGACGTTTTATTTTTTTTTTCAACTCACATATAAATTCATCGTCTCTGCAAACTTTTTAAACTCATTCAAACTCTTATTGTTTCAGATTCTAAAATACAACATCTTTGAGTAATTAAGTCTGTGCCTTAACCTTGGCTATTATCCATAATCATAGCTAAAAAAATTTCTGATGGATATTGCCAGTTACAATAAATGAATAAAGAGTTCCTTTCAAGGTTGTGTTTGTATATTATTACATTATCAATTTGGATATCTATATCGACTTTTGGAGCCATTTTTAAAGGTTTACAGGGATAAACTAAACAAGAAAATTGAAAAACAATTTCATAGAATGATATAGTTTATGTCTTGGGGAATAATTCTATGAAAAGATTTCCTCAAAAGTCATATGTGAAACTAAAAAAGGTCATTTTATTATTATATATATATTTAGCCTTCCATTTTATTATGAAAATCATGTGGTAAATTATTTTATTACTGATGCAAATGTCGTATTCATATAATTTTGTCTCCAACAAATAAATCTACTTCCAATGTTTCAAGAGCTGTATCAAGTTTTGTGTCAAAAGGCATTGGGAAATCTTTCCTATTGAATTATCAATCATAACACATGACGTGTTGGTTAGAGTTCAGTATATAAAATCCTTCGTCATCATTACTGTTATTGAACATATGGGATTTCTCGTCACTTTCCTCTCATTATTCACTTCTTCGACTTGTATTTCTTGAAGATTCTGAAAATCTTGCAGTCCCTAGAACTGATTCATCTATATTTTATTCAAGTCCCCTTAGAAAAAAATGATTTCAACACCAATTTAAAAGTCAGTTTAACTCTGAAATAGTTGTTACAGCTATCATTACATTTTCCATTACTATTGAAAGTGATTGGGCATTTTAATCTTTTTGTTTAATGGAGAAATAATTAATTATTGAACTTACAGTGTGTTAAGAAAAAAACGGTGGTGATAAAAAATTGCATATAACATAATTAATTTAGATTCGTTTTTTTTTTAAAAAACTTTGTCTCTGAAATTTTAACATATTTTTTAATAATGGTTCTGACACAAAAATATACATAATAATCATACAAAAAATTATACCAGTTTGTAACGAAAGTTCTGGAGATTATGTATATAAACTTTCATACTTTCAGATTTTCTAAATTAAAAAAATTAAGCATTTAATCTTTTTGTTTAGTGGCGAAATAATTAATTATTGGACTTGTTATTTCTTATGTCATCAACTTTTAATAAAAAATGGTCGCTGCAATCTTTTTTGAAGAAAAAAGCTAAGTTTGGAGGGTTATAATAGGCAGAATATTCATCATAATATTATAATTGCTGTTAAAATTTTCGATGGAATTCCAACATTATTTTATAATTTATTATGGTAAAAAATTATTAACAATTAAAAAAATATATATAATTTTTTTTTCATCAAGATATTAGGTTTTTAGGTTGAATTACCAAATAAATAAATTCAGAATGCTTTTTGAGAGGAAGAAAGGAAGATTCCAGTTCTACACTTGGAATGTTGATAAACAAAACACCACTATGATGAAAATCCAACAAATTTAGTTAAATTAACGAATTTGTTTGTTTACTACTATTTTACAAATTAAAATTTTTATTTTGAATATATAACATTCGATAAAAAATGCGGTCTTTTTTTTTCCAACTTTTTATAGTTGAATCAATCTAATTAAAAATAATGAACATCTTTTTAATATTTTTAATATTGCTCAAATGCTTATGTTTAGTGGTAAATTCAGTTCCAACCGACCCAAGATTTGTACATACCACTATTATTGTCAATAATAATTTATATGTTATGGGTGGTTACACTAATGATCTGCCATCAAGAGAATTTTTTTCTCTTGATTTGTCACAAGCATTTGATGCAACAACTCCACCATGGAAGGATTTAACTGAGGCTTCACCATTGCCAGTATTAATATCATGGGCTAAAGCTAGTTCCAACACAAATAATGATACAATATTTTTATTTGGTGGTGCTATGTTTGATACTGTAACTGGTGATTATAATTTGAAAAATATGGTTTACACCTATGATTTTAAAGGCAACCAATGGTTAGCAAACCCACCTGCTTTTCAAGGAATGGCACCTAAAACACGTAAAGAATTTGCAAGTATTAGTGATCCATTGACTGGCAAATTATATATTCATGGTGGAACAAATTTGGAATCTGCTACTGATGTTTATTATAAAGAATTTTTTATTCTGGATGGAAATAATCTATCCTGGAGTCAAATTGGAAAAACTGGTCCAAATATGCCACCTCCTAGAATTGACCATGCTACTGTATTAATTACTAATGGAGTGATTGTTTTTATTGGTGGAAGAGATTACAATATTACTACTAAGTATTTAATTGGTGTTCCAATGAATAAGGTAATAATAAATAATAACTATAATGATTAATAAAAAATGTGTAGTTATTAATTTATTTAAAAAAAGCTTACATTATATGATACTAAAACTGACACTTGGGATTTAATGGTAATTATTAATTTAACAGGAGAAATTTATTTTAATTGGAAAATATATTAATCATTTTTTTGTATTTATCAGACTACAGTTGGTGGTCTAGATATTGATTCACGTACTGGACATACAGCTATATATGGTAAATAATAATAATTATTATTTTTTTGTATCTTATCATCACTTAAAAAAATTTTTCATTGTATATATTTCTTAGCTTCTAATGGTCAAATAATAGTTTATGGGGGAACTACACCTGCATTAGAATTAACACCTACTCCTGTATTAGCTGTATTAGACACAACTATAAAACCTTTTAAATGGATCACACCTCCAGTAACAACACCAGAGGTTCCTATCAACCCACTCACAAACCATCAAGCTGACTTAATTGGAGATTATATGGTGATAACATTTGGTAAATAAATAAATTAATTAATAAAAATAACAATGATAATAAATGTATGTGCATATGTATGTATCTTAAATCATTTATGTACCTTAGGTAATATAACAAATAATGCTGGGCCACCTCTTAAAGCAAGTAATTCAATTCAAATACTTAATATAGTTGATTACAAATGGGTAAAATCATTTCCTGGTCTATCTCCTAGCAGTAAAACATCACCAACAGCTTCACCAAATGTTTCACCACCATCAACATCATCATCAGCACCACCACCATTAACATCATCAGCAGCACCATCATCATCATCATCATCATCATCATCATCAACATCAGACTCAGTGCTTAGTCCTACAACAATTCTAGCAATTGTGGTTTCAGTTGGTTTTGCTTTGATTATTGCTGCATTTATTGGTGGTTTCCTTTTATATCATAGAAATAGACAAAAAAAGAATATGCAAGAATTATCATCTTTTAATGATGCTTCATCATCAGCTAGTAGCACACAAATGATGTCTTCTCATCCCCCCCCCTCTTTTTCTCAAGGTCAAATTAATAATAATGATAATTTTATGAGAAGTATTTCCACAAAAACACCATCATTAATATCGCCATCTAATAGTCAAAGTTCCTCAAATCGTAATTCTGTTTATAGTTTGCTTAATAGCATTGACAACCTCAACAACAGAAACAATATTAGTCCACTTTCAATGCCATATAATGATATTACAAACCCTGCATCACAAACTTTACAAATGATTACTACACCACCTTCAACAACTCCAACAACAGCTACAAATTCAATATATGGTAATGATATCAACAACAATAATAATTTTGGTAATTTTGGTATCACACCACAAATACATAGTCCACCTAATTTGGTTCAAAAACAACAATTACAATTATTGCAACAACAACAGCGGCCACAACAAATTCAAATATTACAACAACAATTACTACAGCAAAAACAATTAAAACGATTAATGTTGGCTAATCAATCACTTCCTCCAACCTCAAATTTACAGCAAGTTTCTAATACTATGGATCCAAATTTACAACCAGGATTAGAAAGAAGTACTCTGGGTTTAAATAATATTGCAATAGATCAAACACATACCAATATGTTCACAACAAATCAAGTAATTTATGATGATGATGATGATTATGATAGTGATAATGATGATGATGATGATAGTGATAATGATGATAATGACAATGGTGATGGGTAATGGTGATGATGATGATGATGATGATGATGATGATGATGGTGATAATGATGATAATGATGATAATGATGAAGATGGTAATAATACAAAACCACAAGGCTCAGTAATAAAATACCCATTAGTAACAAATTTATCCATACAACAATCCATGCAATATGATTAATAATAACAATAATAATTTTAGTTAAATTCTTTTTTTTTTTAGAGAATTATCCTATATTAATTTATCAATTAATTGAATTATATATATGAAATATATAAACATAAAGGTTGAATTGCTGATGAAGAGGAGATATAGAGAAAATCAAAATATCTCGAATTTTTATTTTATTAATTCATTATAAAATAAAAACTTTAAGTTAGATTGTATGTATCACGATTAAAGCTCCGGACAGTTCGGTTTACACTAAACTTCGCAAAAAAATTATAATAATAACTTGTAGCTTGTTTTAGCGAATGTGTTGTGCTGGAAGGATCCTGTTTCTAAATACATACGTAGTCTATAATTTTTATATCATGGTATCGATGGTCCAAAATTAGAACGGGGAATTTTATCCATTTCATATGTAATAATAATGCCATGTTTAGATACAGCTGGTCAGTTATAGGTCTGGTCGTTATATATTCGTAATAGTAATACAAATTCTTATTCGAATTATTCAAATTATTCGTTTTGTTCGTTTTGTTTGAATTATTTTTTTATTCGTTCCATTCGTTCCATTCGAGTTACTTGTTTTATTTGACTAAACTTTCGATGTAATTCGAAGACTCAAATTCAAAATGAATGAAACAAAATAATTCGAATAGAAACCCTAAGGACGTTTTATTTTTTTTCAACTCATATATAAAATTAAACTCTTATTGTTTCAGGTTCTAAAATCCAACGTCTTTGAGTAATTAAGTCCGTGCCTCCAGAAAAATTCGTTCGACAGGGACACTGGTTGCTATAATAAGTTTGAAATTATAATTTTAATTCTAATAAGCAGAATGCAAAAATTGGAATACCAGGAACTGCCAAATAGTTTTAGCCTAAATCTCTGACAGTAATTGGAGAAATCACCGCCTAAAACCCAAAACTAGCTATTGGTTAAACCATCAAAAACATATCAATATTCATCGTTTGTTTTAATAATATCATTACAAGATACTGAATTTTATTGAAAAAAGAAATTGAACAGAAAAGTTGAATGGAAATATATTACTATCGTTGAATTAACAAAGTATGGTAATAAATAAATAAACAGATATATTTTCCTAATAATTATTAATATGGATTGAAAATGTGAGGATACATTTGGGAATTTAAAAAAAAATTAATATTACACCGTCTTCTTCCTCACATTCTTTTATTTTTAGCTGAAAATATGTTTTTGATTAGAGATTGGAACCGGTTTGGGTGCATTCGATTTAAAACCGGATAGAATAAAACGGTTTATTTCGGGCAACCGGTTTTATTATTATGTATACAATCACTGTGCTAAATCATTTATCAAATTCTCTGTCACCATTTTCAAACAAAAAAAAAAATAAATACTAAAATGTATATATGATGCATATTTTTTGAATTATATATATTATTAATGTATATATATTGTGAGAACGTGTCCAAGCTTCAATGATGGTTATTTATTTATTTGATGTTTTATGCTAATACAATAATACAATTTCTTCCAATTTATACTAAATTGTAATAACAATTTCCGCGAATATATATTTATGCTTTACCCTCAAACTATCTTTTACCATCATTAAACGATTCCTTGTTAAGCAATACTGAACAATACCACATTATGCCCTGATCACGTTTCTTGGTGGATGCCCTCTCACATTGTTACTCCCTACCCAAGACAAATACATTTCCAAACTTCACTAAATAAAATTTACCTACTAAAGAAAAAGAAAGTAATAAAAAATAATAATAAAAATGGAGACAATTATAAAATAAGAGAAAATTAATTATGCACGGGAGTTAGTACGAAAATATAAATCGAAGACCAGGACAAGAACAGGACAAGATTAAGCTTAAGGACAGTTGGTTATTTATTATGAATTAACCATTCATAAACTATTGATTTTCTATTTTTAGCTAAGAAAATTACAATGTTATTTATACATGTTAAAGGTTCAAACATTTAGTTCCCCAATTTCTAAAACTATTAATTTAAAGTGTTCCTTAAAAATAAACAAACCTTTCTTTTGGGAATAATTAAAGAAACGTTACTTTCTTGATAATTCCTGCGAGTTAATTGTTTTATTGGTTTATTGCACTTTATCAAATTGGACTAATTTGAAATCCTTGAAATGTATTTCCGTTTTTGATTTTCTTTTCGTGCAACGTTCGTGATCCTTAAATGGGATGCTGGAAAAGGACGGGGAACGGGTTCAAGCAACGCCTGCCCGTCCCCCGTCCTTTTCAAGTTTGGCTCATTAATATTAGAAAAGGACGGGTGATGGTACAGGTATTCTGCAAAATAATGTAAAAAAGGACATGGAACAGGTGTGGCGTGGTAAAGTCGTAGAAATCCGTTCACTGTCCTTTTCTATTATTCATGAAAAGATTTTTTCAAAAGTCATATGTGAAACTGAAAAAGGTCATTTTATTATTATATTTATTTATTTTGAGCGCCTTCTATTTTATTATGAAAATCAATTTTTATTACAGATACAAATGTCATATTCATATAATTTTGTCTCCAACAATTAAATATATTTCCAATGTTCCAAGAGCTGTATCAAGTTTTGTGTCGAAAGGCATTGAGGAATCTTTCCTATTGAACTTTCAACCATAACATATGGCATGTTAGTTAGAATTCGGTATAATAAAATCCCCTTCGTCGTCATTACTGAACTGATATTGAATATTCATTATAATTGCTGTTAAAATTTTCGATGGAATTCCAATAGCATCTGTCCAACATCATTTTATAATTTACTATGGTAAAAAATTATTAATAAAAATATATATATAAATAAATTCATTATAATAATACTTTTTTGAGAATGTAGAACCGGAATTACCTTTTTCCTCAGCTACATTTGAACAATGTTATGTTTTCCTACTACAAACTTATAAATTTTAAATATGATTTGATATTTTTTTTATTCAATTTATTTTGGTGGCTGAATTTGTTGGATTTTCATCATAAATATGCAGTCCTATAATTTGTGTCAATTAACGATTTCGTTTGTTACAAATTAAAAATTTTATTTTGAATATACATAAAAGTCAATAAAAAATGAGGACTTCTTTTTTTTCTAACTTTTTATAGTTGAATCAATCTATTTAAACATAATGATCAGCTTTTTAATATTTTTAATATTGCTCAAATGCTTATTTTTAGTGGTGAATTCAGCACCAACTGACCCAAGATTTACACATACCACTGTTATTGTCAATAATATTTTATATGTTATGGGTGGTTCCTCTAATGGTCTACCATCAAGAGAATTTTTTTCACTTGATTTGTTACAAACATTTGATACAATAACTCCTCCATGGAAGGATTTAACTGAAACCTCACCATTGCCAGTATTAATAACATGGGCTAAAGCTAGTTCCAACACTAATAATGATACAATATTTTTATTTGGTGGTATCATGCGTGATAATGTAACTGGTGATTATAATTTGAAAAGTGTGGTTTACACCCATGATTTTAAAAGCAATCAATGGTTAGTAAACCCACCTGCTTTTCAAGGAATAGCACCTGAAACACGTAGAGAATTTGCAAGTGTTAGTGATCCATTGTCTGGAAAATTATATATTCATGGTGGAGGAAATAATGTAAAAGTTCCTAAAGGTGTTTATTTTAATGATTTTTTTATTCTGGATGGAAATAATTTATCCTGGAGTCAAATTGGGAAAACTGGTCCAAATATGCCACCTATTAGAATTGACCATGCTGCTGTATTGATTGCTAATGGAGTAATTGTTTTTATTGGTGGAAGAGAAACTATTACTCCTGATGCTCCTCTAACTGCAGTTCCCATGAATAAGGTAATAAATAATAAAATAAATAATAACTATAATGATTAATAAAAAATGTGTAGTTAATAATTTAATATTAATTTATTATTTATTTAAAAAAAGCTTACATTATATGATACTAAAGCTGACACTTGGGATTTAATGGTAATTATTAATTTAATATGAGAAATTTATTTTAATTGGAAAATATATTAATCATTTATTTTGTATTGATTAGACTATAGTTGGTGGTCCAACTGTTGATGTCCGTACTGGACATACAGCTGTATATGGTAAATAATAATTATTATTATTTGTTTGTTTCTTATCATCATTTAAAAAAAAAAATTTCATTTTATATATTTATTTCTTAGCTGCTAATGGTCAAATAATAGTCTATGGAGGAACTACACCTGAAATACAAATAACACCTATTCCTGAATTAGTTGTATTAGACACAACTACAAAACCTTTTAAATGGATCATACCTCCAGTAAAAACACCAGAAGTTCCTATCAACTCAGTTACACACCATCAAGCAGACTTAATTGGAGATTATATGGTGGTAACATTTGGTAAATAAATAAATTAATTAATAAAAATAATGATGATAATATATGTATGTGTATATGTATATGTATATTAAATAATTTATGTACCTTAGGTAATATAACAAATAAAGCTGGGCCACCTGTTAAAACAAGTAATTCAATTCAAATACTTGATATAGTTAATTACAAATGGGTAAAATTATTTCCTGGTCTATCTCCTAACAATAAAACATCACCAACAACTTCATCAAATGTTCCACCAGCACCATCAACATCGTCAACAACAATTCTAGCAATTGTGATTTCAGTTGGTTTTGCTTTGATTATTGCTGTATTTATTGGTGGTTTCCTTTTATATGGTAGAAATAGACAAAAAAAGAATGTGCAAGAATTATCATCTTTTAATGATGCTTCATCATCAGCTAGTAGCACACAAATGATGTCTTCTCCTCCTCCTTCTCCTCCCCCCCCTCCTTCTTCTCAAGGTCAAATTAATAATAATGATAATTTTATGAGAAGTATTTCCACAACAACACCATCATTAATATCACCATCTAATAGTCAAAGTCCCTCAAATCATAATTCTGTTTATAGTTTGCTTAATAGCAATGACAACCTCAACAACAGAAACAACATTAGCCCACCTTCAATGCTATATAATGATCTTACAAACCCTGCATCACCAACTTTACCAATGATTACTACACCACCTTTATCAACTCCGACAACAGCTACAAATTCAATATATGGTAGTGATATCAACAACAATAATAATTCTGGTGGTTTTGGTATCACTCCACAATTATTGCAACAACAACAACAACCACAACAACTTCAAACATTACAACAATTACTACAGCAACAATTATTATAGCCACAATTATTACAATAACAATTAATGTTGGGAAATTATGCTAATCAATCACTTCTTCCAATCCCAAATTTACAGCAACTTTCTAGTACTATGGATCCAAATCTACAATCAGGGTTAGAAAGAAGTACTTCGGGTTTAAATAATATTGCAATAGATCAAACACACACCAATATATCTACAACAAATCAAGTAGTTTATAATGATGATGATGATGATGATGGTAAATGATGATGATGATGATGATAATGATAATGATAATGATAATGATGATGGTAATGATGATGATGATGGTGGTAATGATGGTAATGATGGTAATGATGGTAATGATACAATATCACAAGGTTCAGTAATAAAATACCCATTAGTATTAGTAACAAATTCATCCATACAACAATTCATGCAATGTGATGATCCACAACTATCTCCTCAGAATTAATAATATTTTTTTAATTAATAATAATAATAATAATAATAATAATAATATAATAATAATAATAATAATAATAATAATAATTTTATATATATATGATTGTTAAATTTTTTTTTTTTTAGAATTGTTCTTACTATATTATTTATCAATTAATTGAATTATTTTATTTATTCATTATAAAATAAAAACTTTAAGTTAGATTGTATATATCATGATTAAAGCTCCGAACAGTTCGTTTAGTTTTTTGGTTTACATTAAGCTTCACAAAAAATTATAATAGACTTGTAGCTTGTAGAAATGCTGGAAGGATCCTGTTTCTAAATACATACGTAGTCTATAATTTTTATATCATAGTAGCAATGGTCCAAAATTAGAATGGGGAATTTTATCCATTTGTAATAGTAATACAAATTCTTCGTTTTGTTCGTTTTATTTGAATTATTCTTTTATTTGTTCCATTCGAATCATTTGTTTTATTTGACTAAACTTTCTATGTAATTCGAAGACCCAAATTCAAAACGAATGAAACTAATAATTTGAATAGAAACCCTAAGAACGTTTTATTTTTTCATTTCATATATAAAATTAAACACATTCGAACTCTTATTGTTTTAGGTTCTAAAATACAACGTCTTTGAGTAATTAAGTCTATGCCTCCAGAAAAATTGTTCAACCGGGACACTAGTTGCTATAATAAGTTAGAATTATAATTTTAAGAATATCAGGGACCGACTTACCAAGTAGTTTTTAGTCTAAATCTCCGACAGTTTAGAGCTTTATTCATGATTCAATATTGTTAAATCGGAGAAATCACCGCCTAAAACCCAAAACCAGATATCGATTAAACCATCAAAAACATATCAACATTCATCATTTGCTTTGATAATATTATTACAAGATACTGAAATAATAATCACGGATATGATAGCATTTCAACTATTTTTTGTAATAACAGATATTCACACATATCTGATATAAATAATTATTTAATGAATAAAGATAAAATTTAATAGTTGAAGATATCAGAATTCGTAGATAAATTATATTTTTTCTTTCTTCACACATAATTTCATTGGGTTAATTTATTTATAACTTATTGGTTCGTTCGGAGCCTTAACCTTGGCTATTATCCATAATCATAGCTAAAAAAATTTCTGATGGATATTGCCAGTTACAATAAATGAATAAAGAGTTCCTTTCAAGGTTGTGTTTGTATATTATTACATTATCAATTTGGATATCTATATCGACTTTTGGAGCCATTTTTAAAGGTTTACAGGGATAAACTAAACAAGAAAATTGAAAAACAATTTCATAGAATGATATAGTTTATGTCTTGGGGAATAATTCTATGAAAAGATTTCCTCAAAAGTCATATGTGAAACTAAAAAAGGTCATTTTATTATTATATATATATTTAGCCTTCCATTTTATTATGAAAATCATGTGGTAAATTATTTTATTACTGATGCAAATGTCGTATTCATATAATTTTGTCTCCAACAAATAAATCTACTTCCAATGTTTCAAGAGCTGTATCAAGTTTTGTGTCAAAAGGCATTGGGAAATCTTTCCTATTGAATTATCAATCATAACACATGACGTGTTGGTTAGAGTTCAGTATATAAAATCCTTCGTCATCATTACTGTTATTGAACATATGGGATTTCTCGTCACTTTCCTCTCATTATTCACTTCTTCGACTTGTATTTCTTGAAGATTCTGAAAATCTTGCAGTCCCTAGAACTGATTCATCTATATTTTATTCAAGTCCCCTTAGAAAAAAATGATTTCAACACCAATTTAAAAGTCAGTTTAACTCTGAAATAGTTGTTACAGCTATCATTACATTTTCCATTACTATTGAAAGTGATTGGGCATTTTAATCTTTTTGTTTAATGGAGAAATAATTAATTATTGAACTTACAGTGTGTTAAGAAAAAAACGGTGGTGATAAAAAATTGCATATAACATAATTAATTTAGATTCGTTTTTTTTTTAAAAAACTTTGTCTCTGAAATTTTAACATATTTTTTAATAATGGTTCTGACACAAAAATATACATAATAATCATACAAAAAATTATACCAGTTTGTAACGAAAGTTCTGGAGATTATGTATATAAACTTTCATACTTTCAGATTTTCTAGAATTTTGTCAATTGGAATTTGCAAAACAATTCGATGCATAAATTTCTTTAGTAATTGTTTTAAAATCTAGATAATAATATGCTTCAAAAAATTTATATGTTATAATAATGCAAGGTACTCTGATTCTTTGGTATAATTTTTTTATTATAATTTTGGCTACTTTTTCATTAAAAACCAATATTATACAAGCTGTCATTTTTTCTTAACACACTGTATACATTCTTCTATTTCTTGTAGTATCAACTTTTTAACAAAAAAATGGTCGTTGCAGTCTTTTGAAGAAAAAAGCTAAGTTTGGAGGGTTATAATAGACATTATAATTGTTGTTAGAAAATTTCGAATCTCAATGTTAGCAAATCTGTCCAACATATCCAAATTCACATTGACGTCCAACATTCTTTAAATTTTTTTTTCATCAAAATGTTAAGGCTTTTGGTTGAATTACCAAATAAATAAATTCATTATAAAAAATAATACTTTATTGAGAATGTAGAACCGGAACTGACCTTTTTTACTCAGTTACATTTGACTGATGTTATGTTCTACTACTACAAACTTAATTAAAATTTTCTAAATATGATTTGATGTTTTTTATTCAAATTTATTTTGGTAAGCAAACAAAGTCTAAATTTGTCATCATAAATATGTGGTGTCAAATTAACAAATTTGTTTGTTATTATTGTTTACAAAATTTAATTTTGAATATAAAAAATGCGGTCTTTTTTTTTTTTCCAACTTTTTATATATAGTTGATTAAAAATATGAACATCTTTTTAATATTTTTAATATTGCTCAAATGCTTATTTTTAGTGGTAGATTCAATCCCAACCGACCCAAGATATGTACATGCCACTGTTGTGGTTAACAATAATTTATATGTTATAGGTGGTCGCGCTAATTATGGATCATCAAGAGAATTTTTTTCTCTTGATTTGTCACAACCATTTGATACAACAACTCCACCATGGAAGGATTTAACTGAAACTTCACAATTGCCAGTATTTTCATCATGGGCTAAAGCTAGTTTCAACACTAATAATGATACAATATTTTTATTTGGTGGTCTTATGCTTGATGCTGTAACTGGTGATAATAATTTGAAAAGTGTGGTTTACACCCATGATTTTAAAAGCAACCAATGGTTAGTAAACCCACCTGCTTTTCAAGGAATGGCACCTGAAAGACGTAGAGAATTTTCAAGTGTTAGTGATCCATTGACTGGCAAATTATATATTCATGGTGGAGCAAATGATATGAAAGTTACCACTATTGTTATATTTAAAGATTTTTTTACTCTGGATGGAGATACTTTATCCTGGAAACTAATTGGAACAGCTGCTCTAAATATGCCATCTCCTAGAATTGACCATGCTTCTGTATTGATTGATAATGGAATAATTGTTTTTATTGGTGGAAGAGAATCTCTTACTGGTACTACTGATACTATAACTGCAATTCCCATGAATAAGGTAATAAATAATAATTATAATGGTTAATAAAAAAAAATGGATGGTTATTAATTAATATTTATTTAAAAAAAGCTTACATTATATGATACTAAAGCTGACACTTGGAATTTAATGGTAATTATTAATTTAACAGGAGAAATTTATTTCAATTGGAAAATATATTAATCCATTTTTTTTTGTGTTGATCAGACTATAGTTGGTGGTCCAGTTGTTGATTCCCGTACTGGTCATACAGCTGTATATGGTAAATAATAATAATGATAAATTGATGGTTTCGTCTATGAATCCAGTGAATTTGCTGCGGAAACATTAATCTTTACATTCCCCCGAAGAATTTTTTTTTCAAATACAACAGAGAAAAAAAATAACCTTTGAGTTTTTTTATATCTGTACACACAAAAAAAAATTTATCTAGTAGAAAAAAAGTATAATACAACTTTTCACGCAAAGGTGGTTGGTTGATTGGTCATTTTTGTGCCAATTTTCCTCCGCCGGTTACTATGAAACATGCTGATCATGATTATTTCACTGATTCATAGGCGAATTATCAACTAAATATTAGTTCGTTTCTTATCATCATTTAAAATCATTTAAAAAAAACTTTTTTTTCATTTTATATATTTATCTTAGCTAATGGTAAAGTAATAGTCTATGGAGGATCTACAACTATGCAAGATACAACACCTATTCCTGAATTAGTTGTATTAGACACAACTACAAAACCTTTTAAATGGATCACACCTCCAGTAACAACGCCAGAAGTTCCTATCAATTCAGTTACATGCCATAAAGCAAACTTAATCGGAAATTATATGGTGGTAACATTTGGTAAATAAATAAATTAATTAATAAAAATAATGATGATGATAATATGTGTATGTATATTAAATCATTTATGTACCTTAGGTAATATAACAAATAAAGCCGGGCCACCTGTCAAAACAAGCAATTCAATTCAAATACTTAATATAGTTGATTACAAATGGGTAAAATCATTTCCTGGTATATCTCCTAACAGTAAAACATCACCAACAGCTTCACCAAATACTCCACCAGCAGCAACATCAGCAGCACCACCAACATCATCAACATCGTCAACATCGTCATCATCATCATCAACAACATCAAATTCAACACTTGGTCCTACAGCAGTTCTAGCAATTGTGGTTTCAATTGGTCTTGTTTTGATTATTGCTGCATCAATTGGTGTTTTCATTTTATATCGTAAAAGTAGACAAAAAAAAGATGCACACGCATCTTTATCTTTTAATAATGCCTCATCATCAGCTCGTAGCACACAAATGACTTCTTTTTCTTCTCCTCCTCCTCCTCCTTCTTATTCTCAAGTTAATAATAATAATCATTTGACGAACAGTAACAATTACAACAACAAACATTTATCTTCAATGCCTGCATCACCAACTTTACCAATGATTACTACACCACCTTTAACAACTCCAACAACAGCTACAAATTCAATGTATGATAATTTCCAATACAATAGTGGTGGTAATAACAACAATAATAATTTAGGTAATTTCGGTACCATGCCACAAACATATAATCCATCCACATATTACAATAGCCCTAATTTGACTCAACAACAACAACAACAACAACAACAACAATTAGAATTGCAGCGACAACTCCAATTACAACAGTTACAATTATTACAACAGCAGCCACAATTTCAAACATTACAACAACAATTACTACAGCAACAATTATTGCAACAACAATTAATGTTGGGAGGTTATGCTAATCAATCACTTCCTCCACTTTCTCCCACCTCTACTTTTAATGATAATGATCGTTTTAGTGATAATAATTCAGTTTCACGATTTTCTAATACTATGGAACCAAGTTTGCAATCAGGATTAGGAATAACTTCTTCTTCACCTACTTTACGCTCTCATATGCCTACAACAAATCAAGATGTCAGTGATAACAATGATAATGATGAGAATGATGAGAATGACGAGAATGATAATGATGAGAATGATGAGAATGATGAGAATGAGAATGATGACGATAATGACAATGATGGCGATGATGACAATGATGACAATGATGACAATGATGACAATGATGACAATGATGACAATGATGATAATGATGACAATGATGATGGCGGTAATAAGAGTCCACATCCATTACCACGAGGCTCAGTAATAAAATACCCATTAGTAACAAATTCATCCATACAACAATCCATGCAATATGATGGTCCTCCTCAAAATTAATAACAATAATAAATAATAAACATTATGATTCAATAAACATAATTTATTTTAAAAATTTTTTAATTAATAATAATAATAACTTATATGATTGTTAAATTCTTTTTTTAGAATTATTCTTATGATTCTTATTGTCGATTAGTTTAATTATATATATTTGATTAAAGATGTATAATATATAATAAATATAAAGGTTGATAGAAAAAATAAAATATCTTGAATCTTTATTTTATAAATAAAAACTTTTTTAAGTTGGATTGTATCATGATTCAATATTGGTTAAATTGGAGAAATCATCATCTAGAATCCAAACTAGTTAAACCATAAAAAACATATAATATTCATCATTTGCTTTAATAATATTATTGAATTTTTATTGGAAAAAAGAAATTGGGCGGAAAAGTTGAATGGAATAAATATATTACTATTGTCGAATTAACAAAGTATTAGTATGGTAATAAAATAAATATTTTTCTAATAATAGTGGTATATATTTCCCAAATGTTATTATCTCACATTTTCAACCTAGAAGAATTTAAAAAAAAATAATTATTATTATACCGTCTTCTTCCTCAGAATTCGTAGATAATTTAGTTAGGAATTATTGGACCGTTAATATATGGTAAACATATATTTTTAAAAATTAAGGCTTCAAACATATCGAGTTCGAGTCTAATTTTAAAGCGGATTCGAGTCAAACCGGATTTTTCAATCGAATATGAAAATTGCGTTTCAACGAACTTCAATGAAACAAGATTCGTCGAAACAAAAGAATTTGGATGCGATTCGTTAAATGATCGACATCAATTTCCTTTTTTCATCCTAATTCTCGTTTTTTTTGTGCCGACTAGGTATGCAAAAATCACATTTGTTGCAAATATTACAATGACCATGCGTGATTTTCATTCACACCACGATATCATTCTGATTTATTTTCTATCATTGCTATTCATTGCTATTATTAGGAAATGATGAGTTCTGTAGTTGTACAACAATTTGATCAAGAAAATTTAGAGTTTGAGGAGTACAGTCAAATCTCGATAAGCCAAAACTTTGGGAATCACAAAAATAGGGTCATCGGCTTATCAAAATTCGGTTTATGAAAAACGATTTTTATCATTATTAATTGTTCAAATACAATAATAAATTTTATCCCACGTTTACTAATGATCGCCCATGATTTTTCATAGTGATATTTTAAAAATCGTGAAAATATTTACTTTATTATTTATTATTATTGTATTATTTTTTATATTTATTATTTATGCAAAAAAGCAGACTTTATTTAAAACTTTATTTAAAATTTAAAAGTTACATTATTGAAATGGCAGTTATTAAAAATAGGAAATTTCTTTTCCATATCGTCAAAAGAAAATTCTGGTATAGCATTATTAATGTTTAAAGAATTATTTATTGAAGTTGAATCACCAAGAACTGATTTTGATGGTTCTATAGCATGAATTAAAGTATCCATAGCAACAAGATGCTGCTTTTCATTTACTTCTTTATATGCACGAACACCTTGTATGCTTTTGTGACGTGTTACTCCCATTATGGCATCTTCTGGAACATTAGCATCTTGAAGAATCCGAGCAACAGTTTTGCGACCAGAATGGTTTGTTAAGATACCAGGCGGAAGATCTAATTTAATGGATTTTCCAATATCTTTCATGAAATTTCCTACTCTATTGAAACCACAATGTTTTTTTTTATACCAAATTCCAGTTTCACGCCAAAGTTGATTAATTTGTAAATAAAATTTTTCAGAAGCACCATTAGAACGTTTTGAAAGATATTTATTGATATCATTAATTGCTTCTGAATTTGAAGGAAGGTGAATATCTTGTGAAACACCTCCTTCAATTCCACGTTGGTTGTTTTTGCTACGATAACGCCGAAAAAGTAAACCACCATCAGGTAAAGGTTGAAATTGATCAACACGAAGGTTGTAGTGTTCTCCACCATGACATGCAAAATTAGTTGCATTTCAAAAAAATACTCGATATAAAAGACCTTCAGGGGTATTTGTATTAAGAAAATTATCAGCAAGAATTTCTTGAACTTGTTGTGCTGTTAATGCCATTGATCCCTCTTTTTCGCCAAATCCTTTTTCTTGCAAATCTTTCATTTTACCATGTAATACAGTCCATAAATCTGGAAACTCGTATTTGTCATGTAAATTGATTCCACGGTTTGGTGAAAATTTTACCAAGTGGCGGTTAATAGCATCAACAGCTTGTTTTACTGTATTTGCTTTATATTCTCCAGCGGTTTTCTTTTTAGACATTTGTACAATATATTCACAAACTTGTTGTTCAATCAGTTCAGAATCTGTAATCTTATCAAGTGGTATAACATAATTATAATTCTTGCGGAATTCTTCAAATTTAGCGATCCAATTTCGAGTTGATTTTTCAGTATTTGGAACCATAGCTTTTTGACGATAAAAATTAAGTTTCTTATAAATTTCCGACGATTCTTGTTGTAAGGAAATAGAATCAACTGGTAAAGTGGAAGTTGAAGCCTCGGGTGCTTTTTGGGAAAGGAAGGAGCTTGCATTGGTAAAAACAGGTCGAAATTCTTGTCTCTGTTGCCTTTTATTGGTGTGAATTTGAGGCATTTTGTAATCAATTTAAAAAATGTTTTAAAAAGGATGCGAAAGGTAAATTTGGAAAAGTAGTAGTAAATTTTTTATAATAGTGAATTTACAGTAAAAAATACTTTTATAGCAAATTAAACTTTTTCATAAAATAAACTTTTTTTTTCATCATGGGCGTTAGTCTCCGTGAAATAACTATTACTTATTTGTGAGAGATTTGACCAATTTTGCATCGTTATAAGGCGAAAATCGGTTTATAGTAGTTCGATTTATCGAGATTTGACTGTATAATTTACATGTCACGAAATAATCACTCAATAAAAAAATATTATACATGGCAGTGGCGACGAAGTCGCCTGTAATAGCAATTTATAAATTAAAAAATATATGCATATAAATTTTTCATCGAGATGCCAAGGTTTTAGGTTGAATTACCAAATAAATAAATTCATATAAAAAAAAAAAACTTTTATTGAGAATGTAGAACCGGAACTGACCTTTCTTCCTCAGCTACATTTGATTAATGTTATGTTCTCCTACTACAAACTTAAAATTTCCTAAATGTGATTTGATGTTTTTTAGCGCAAGAAAGAAATTAGTTAGCATTGGTACTACGCTTCGTTATCCTTTTTTTGTTTAGAGAGTTTTAGAAGCGATAATCATTCGCTGATTGGAATTCTTTTTTAGAAAAAAAACTCTTTTTGGAAAATCTGAGGTTCTACAATTTTCAACACATTTTTTAATAGTGATAGCAATTTCTTCTCTCTGCAGAGCTCAGCAAGATAGTGAGAACTATGAGCAGCTAGCGAAAAATCACTGTTTTTCAAACTTAATTTTTTGGGAAGGAATTTTTTGTTTTTGTTGGGTAGTAAATTTCAAAAATTTTTTTTTTTATTTTTCTGAAATCGATATCAATACACTTGATGATCTATGTTGAAATTGAAATTTGAATGCCTTGTCCACGTGATAAACGTTTTTTACCATTTATCATGCAAAAATAATAAAATCTTTTTTTCCAAGTGAACAGAAAGAGATTTGGTTTTAGTTAATGTGATAAAGATCACTATTAACTAATATGTTTTTAATTAACAAGTTTGCAACTGAAAACGCAACGTGGAGTTTTTTTCTTTTTTATTATTATTATTGTACATGCTGCGCTACGCAAGAACCAAAATCTATTAAAGTTAAGTTTGATTTGGATTGCACCTTCTTTATCATAAAGAGTAAAAAAAACATATCACTTAAGTCAAAACAATAGTCAATTTCATCAAATTCGAAACATATAAATGGGATGGCCGTCCTCATATTTTTTCTGTAACACCAACATAGAATTTAACGTTATTTTTTATTTATTTAATTAATGATTAGATTTGTTACGCAAATAATTATTTACATATACGGAAGGAAATTATTCATGAATTATTCATGAATTTTAATTTTAATAAAAAAAGTCCAATTCATTTGAGAATTAAAATGTGTTTTTATTGCTTCGCTAAAAAATTTGAATTAACAACCTGAACCAATCAATTGCTTACTAAATTAAAGTTTTAACTTTATTACACCAAAAAAATTGAACACAATTTCATGTGAGTATTATCTAACTTGGATATGACTTATTACACTCAAAATAATCATACGTGCTATGATACAACTAAATGAACTAACTTTCTAAATAAACATATCGTAATAAAAAATATAGATGTTACATTTATGTTTATTACTTCTTATTTAGTTAGTGTTAACGCTATAATTCATTTCAACCAATCAGATTTTGACTTTTTCATAAATAAAGAAATCTGATTGGTCCTTAAAAACTTAAATTTAAATTTTCTATACCATTTTAATATAAATTAAAATAATATGAGAGAAATTACCTTTAACAAATTACCTTTAATGTTTTAATGTAAAGAAAGAAATTTAATTTTGACAATTTTTAATTAGCATTTAATTTAATCAATAATCGAATTGATTGTTATACTAGAGATGCGATCCGTGGATGGTCAATCCGGATATCCGCAAAACAATCCGGATGGACGGATGGCTTTTTTAAAGT
>CAUDNR010001081.1:3364-19659 GCA_958430865.1 Entrophospora sp. SA101
AAACTTTCTTGTTGAAGTGTGGTTACAATTATTAAATGTTGTTCTTAGGAATTAACAGCCACATGGAAAGAAAATGCGGTGATCTGTCGGCTCAAACGGTCTAATTCAATTAGATACGGGGGGTATTTGTTTTTTTTTTTTAAATTGTTTATTTATTTTACTATGTAATTTATTTGAAATAACCAATAAAAAATAACATTACGATGACATCGAAAAAAAAAAAAAAATAAAATAAAATATATTTAACATAATTTTTATTAGTATCGGTGCAACCAATAAAATTATTCCCCTCTATAAATGCACGCTCTCATCCATTCCCAAGGGGGGTGCACTTATGGAGGGTTCACTGTATGTTAATGTTTTAAGTAAAAATGATCGGTAGGGATTTTTACGTGTCGAAATACAGTATATTAAAGTATATTAATTATGATATAAAATTTTTATTATAAATTCACATACATATATATAGTAAAAAGAAATCTATAAAAAAATCTAAATAGAAAAAATATACGAAAAAACTTAATTTTCATAAAAATCATAAAAATAAATTTTTTTTTTAAAAACTAAAATAATATACATCGGTTTATATATATATATATATATATATATATACATTAATTAAATATCTTATTAAGTATATTATATTCTTTAATTCTTAATTGAATTACTTAAATAATTATTATTGAAAAATAAAATTATTGATTTGAGGATCGTCTATTATTAAATCATATAAATTGTGGTCGTCGTAGTTGTTGTTGTTGTTAATATTGTTATTATAATTATAATTATTTATATCGATAGTATTAATATCGTTTAAATTATTATTAATAATGTTGGTATTATCGATATTGTTATTTATATCATTATTATCATTATTGAAAATTAGAAATTCGTCTAAAGAATTATTATCTTTTAAATTTGTTAATTGAGGGAACGGAGTAGGATTAGGTATTGAGACTAATGGAGATTCAGGCATCGACCATATTATTGGAGAAGATTGAGTTGAGAAACCATTAGATGTTGAATAAGAAATTAAAGAAAGCGTCGGCGATGGAGGTAAAGAATTAGAATTAATCAGTTCGTTGTTGATGTCGTTGGATACGAAATTAAAAGGATTTAAAATTGGATCGTTATGATTATATGATAGAAAGGGGGAACCAAAGATATCTAAACCTAATCCTTGAGTGATAGAAATTTCGCCCTTTTGTAAATTATTATTATTAATATCATTTAAAAATAAACCAAGGTTTAAATTTAAATCGACTAGATCATTATAATCCAAACTACTTACTATTTTATTGCTATCAGTGTAGTCGATGTTAGAGATGTCCGAAGGAGAAGACAATATTCCGGAAGGAAAAGAAGGTGTTGGTGTTGATGTTGATGTTGGTGTTGGTGTTGGGGAACTTTGCAACAAATCAACATCAACATTAATATTAATATCAACATTGCTATTAATATTTTTCGTATTTTCTTTTTCGTATTTTTCTAAACGAGCTTTATTATAAAGATTTTCAGTTTCTCTTGCAAGTTTTCTGTATTCAGTCTTGACTTTTAATGTTTCTAGATTCCAAGATTCCGATGCAATTGTGGAAACTTTGGTCATCTTAACACGACAATTATTTTCTTTAAGTTCCTTGACTAAAGCAGCACGATAAATGAAAAATTCATTTGGAACTTTTGGTGATTTTGATTTATGATTAATCAATTTAGCAACTAATTCTTTTGGATCAATTTTTGGTGGAAAACTTGGACGTTTAATCTTGAATTCAATAGTTTCCTTCTCGTTATTGTTATAGTCGTTGTTGGCTGTCATTTTTTATTTCGTTTTTAGTAAAAATAAATAATTTATTTGACGATAAATAAAATATTTTATTTGGTTTGTTTTTTTTTTTTTTAAGAAAGAGAGAAAGAGAATAAAAGATGAAATTAAAAAATCAAGTAACTTTGTTCGTCCTGTATTTATAGAAATTCTTGGAATTAAAATTGGACTGCGGTTCTGTTATTCCGTAGCGGAGATTTTTCTTTTTATGCAGCATTGAATTATTTTCCGAAATTTTTCGAATAGAATATTATATATCCCGCAGTTTGCTCAACCTGAGCGTTGCCTAATTAGTAAAAGTGATTCAATTGTACGCAGCTACAAAAGACGTATTTTGAAACAACTGGGTGTGATTTTTAAAAAGGATAATTTTAGTAAATTCGTATTACGATTTTTTTTTATTACACAAAAAATAAAATAACCAACCTCTCAACTAATAAATAATTACAAGCTCTGCGTAGACAGCCTACAATGAAGCATATTATAGATGCCTATCAATGGTTGATTTGTAAGATGTAGACCTAAAGGTCACTGAAGGAGGGCCCTTGATTTTGTTTGATGCGTCCACAACATTTATACGTTTTATAAAGTGCAGACGACCACCTTGCACCAAGGATGCTCGAGGGATTTATGGAGCAAATGCAGATGCAACCAGGTTAACGTTTGTCTTGCAGTTTTAGATGATTAGATTTTTATGAAGCCATTATCATTTTGTGTTTTAAACTCTGGGGCAAAACTATACGATGACCATTTTGCAAATTTTTGATGGCATTCATCTGTAAGATTATGAATTTTCTTGTGGATCCGGAGCATACGTTGACAGGGCTTAATCTTTTGCATTTATTTGCTTTGCCCTTGAATAGAAAGGACTCACCACTTGAGTTATATTCAGTCATAAAATTTCTCAAAGAAACATGATGCTAGCACTTTTATTTTATCCTCTTCAACCACAGAAATTTAGGACCTTGGTTATCAGCCTGAATTTCAACTAGTTTAGAATTAATTTTAAAGAATTTTTTTGCAGCAATATTTGATAATTTACTCCAATACTAGAATGGATGCCAAGAACCCATTTGATGTTAGTGTAAAATTTTTAGATTTATTTATATGGTTTTCACTTGATCATTGTTTTTCATATCAATATTAACTACTTCCAAACATTTAATATGGTTTGTATTTCTTCCAAATTAAGATAAGGTTTGACTTTAAGAGCTTTCCCGGTGTGAGGTTTTCAGAAGAAGATGAAGCCAGAGATACATTGAGACTTTCCATATGCAATCTGGTAAAAGAGAATATTAATTAGGCGTTGGATTGGTTGATCCAACTGTAACCCATTGCACCCTCCTCATCAAGAGAAAGCAAGTTAGCATTAAATTGAGCATTAAGGTATGTCTTTCTTGCCTGGTGTGACCAATAATATTGAAGCTTATTTCTGTTATTAATAATTTGTTCTAAATCATTTGGCATAACTTGCATTAGTTGATGAAACCATTTTGATATCTTATTGCATTGGTTACAGTTCATTAGTAGATAAGATTTTATTATCAATCAGTAATTCATGTTTAGTTAGGTGATTATTCACTGCTTTTAAACTATTATATTATTGATTTCTTCATCAGTATAGCTATTATTGTTGTTGTTCTTCATACACCTATAGCCCTATATATAATTTTTATTTGTTTATTAAAATATTATCACTCACTACCAGCATTATTGATTATTGAAATAGATATAGTATATAAGAAAATATAAATTCAATTAGGTACAGTCAGTCTTGCCAAAGTAGATAGATATTGAAGCAAATTTTAATTTTTTTTTATTTATCCGTAAAGATCTAGTAAAGATGCATTAATTTTAATTTTAACTTTGCTATTTGTTTTCAATTATTCTTCTTTTCTTTTTTTCTTCTTCTGTTTCCTTTATTTTATAAGTGATTGGAGATATTTCTATTTCAACCAACCACTTCTTTTGTAATGGTGGTGTACTTCGATCATCATCATTTGGATAAGTTACCAAATATTCCACTCATTGTATTATAAAGACTAGTGCCGTAATCCAAAAAAGGAAAAAGTATGGTTGCAAAAGTGGTCACAAAGGTAATTGCAATCATTTTTTATATGCCGTAAATACAATTACTACCATCCTCATAATTTACGGCACTAGTCTTTATTATATTACAATTTTGAAATATAATTGACTACAACATTATAAAAAAAATTGATTACTTTAGTGCTTAAACAGCAACGAAAGAAATATATATATACTTACCCTTAATTGAATTAGTAACAATAGTGAACCAGCTAAATTTCTATGCCTTGAATTGTTGCTGGAAATTTAAAAGACATGATCTCATGATATAAATAAAGTTCTGGGAATTTTAAATACATTACATAGACTCTGGCCTCCAGACCTAAAATTATACAATGATAAATGACTATTTTAATCATTTTTATTGACATAACCTTTCATTTAATTGCCTGAGGTTTGTATGCCAAATAAAGACTAGTGCTGTAAATTATGATGATGGTATTATTTACGGCATATAAAAAGTGGTTGCAATTACCTTTGCGACCACTTTTGCAACCATACTTTTTCCTTTTTTGGATTACGGCACTAATCTTTAATGCAAAATGATTTCAACTTATCAATATTATCACCTTTTTCTTCTTGTAGTAATTCTTTATAAATGGAAGTAATTTGGTCATGTAGTAAAATCCCTAATTTTTTTTTATCTGTTTTGAATTTTCTACAATCTTCTACATAAGTTTTTTTGCTTTTTCAATCACAAGTATCTCTTTGTTCATTTTTTTATTGATTAATTTTGAATCAGGAATTAATGATAAATGGGTTTTATCATCATCCTTGTCGTTTCTTCTTTCGCCATTAGCAGTATGTAGCTGCCAAATATATAATAACCAACTAGAGTGACGACAAGTGGTAATAACCACCATTATTTTTAACAACTAGAATAATGACGAGTTGCAATGATTACAACTGCTATCACCAAATAAAAAAAAATAAATTGTTATATATATATATTGCCAATTCTGTGATGCAAACAAATTTAAAAAGATAGGGTTATAAAGTAAAGAAGAATAACGCATTTCAGGATATTCACGATTAAAATACATACTATCAATGCTAAATAATCTAATACTATATATAATTTAATTTGTAGAAAGGGTTAATAATAATGATTTGTCAGAATCAATATCCTTAATAATAAGACAATTAAATAAAATAAAAATTACTCACAATATCTTGATAGTTGATATAATTAAGTTGATAATCATTGTCTTTTCTTCAAAATTTGTATACAATTCTTTATGACTATATTTAATTAAAAAAGCTTCACCTTTATTGATGTCTGATATGGCTGATATTTCAGTTAACATTTGTTTTATTTCTTCATCTTTAGTACATCAAGGTCAGATCTATTAATTTTATGAGTTACTCTAAATTCATCTTTAAAATTCGATAATGTTGTATACAAATCTGATTCTTTCTTTTTTTTATCTTCGAAATTTATAATACCATATCTCATTAGATCATTAAAAATAAAACAATAAAATTCATTGGTTCAAAAAACAAGCATAGAAATATTTATACAAAGATATATTATTATCATTAATAAATACTCGTTTTTGGTATTGTCATGTATTAATTTAAACTGATCCTCCAATTTTTTCAAAGCCTAAAATATTAAATGACTTGTTAGTTTTCTAAAAAAAATTAATAAAAATGTCATTAATAAATTTGTTCACGTCATTGTAATCGACACCAAATGATGGTGTCTTTTTTACAGTAATTTCATATTTATTGGTATCAGAATTAATAAAAGTGACCAGGGTTGTGCAATTTCGCTGTACGAGAAGAATCTTCGTACGTATGACTGACTTCGTACCATTGAGTTTGTACAGTTTCGTTGTGGTCGTACACCTGTACGAGGAAATTTTACATATGTACGTACGTACGTACGAATGTACGATGTATCAGGAACGATGATTTTCTGCGGTGGCAAAATATTACTTTGTAAAATCCTATAATAATAATATTATTATTAAGCCGATAACACTATTATATAATTAATGGATTACCAGATGTTGTAACTGGGGTCGTAATACTATTTCATTATCAGAAAAAAACTGATTATCATGTTATATATGCTTATTTAAATCCCTTGTTATTATGTAGTAGTATTATATACGTTATTATTATAGTCAGTGTTGTGCAATTTCGTTGTACGAACGTACGATGATTTTCTATGGTGATAAAATATTATTTTATAATAATATTATACTGTCAGTCCTATTACTATTACGATTACTATAATTAAAGGTCGTGGCAGATCGTAATACTACTTCGTTACCAGAAAAACCCTGATTATCATATTATACTTACATTATTCTGGGTGCATTATTGTTAGTAATATTAGTAGTATTATTATTACCGTGATTCCTAAATTTTGTTTTCTATTTATTTATAATAAAATCTTTACATTCTTGTTAATTATATTATCAATTTAAAATAATTAATATTAGTATTAAATATCTTCAATCATATACGTAGTTAATTCCACAATATAGTCAAACCTTGACACAGCGGATGAACGGTACACATAAACAAATTTTATTTAAAATCCGTTGTGGCAAGATTACTAAATACTAATACTAATCTTGCCACAGCAGATTTTTATATATTTTTACATGTGATATGCGAAGCAAAAAATTTTAAAAATCCGTTATGACAAGAGTTTGATTATTATTATAGTTCGTTGTGACGAAAGTTACACATATATATTACATTTGATCAACCAATAAAAATTATCATAAATCACATGATATGTTCGTACAATGTACTAAAAAAATTTTAAGCTCATACATACGATATGTGCATGTGTGCATGTACGATCCCCAACCCTGATAATACTTGCTCTCAGGGTTATAATTACAATACTTCAATTCATTGTATTTTGGGATATTGTGTCCCCTTATTTTTAGCATATTTCCCAGATGAAATAGCTTTAGCTCTTGGCCTCTTTGGAGTAGTTAACTCTGGTGTTTTCACCTCTACATACTTGATTTCTTCTTTGGCCTCTACTAGATCACCAGTTTCAAATGGGGCTCTACTATCATCAAGGGATTTTAGTGCATTGCTAATATAGTTAAATGCTTGGTCAATATATTCAAAAATTTTTGGTTTACTTTATATAGATTGTAGAAATGTTTAATTTGAAAATTTTTATTGATTTATTGGTTTTCTTGTTTTGATATAAACTACTCTGCTTTGCTATGCAGATTGTTTTCACTTTGTTCTATGTCTATTTGTGTACTGAATTTTGTTTTCTTAATACCTTGCATACTTCTTTTATTTTCACTTTGTTCTCTGTACCTTGTTTTCCTTATGCTCCACTTAGTTCTGCTGACTTTCTTGCTATGCTCACAAAAAATGATTACAGAGATTTGTTCATATATATGTTTATACAGTAAATACTATGACGAATTTTTGTTCCTTTGATGTGGCCTGGAACATGTTTCACACCGCATTTCTATGCGGCTAGAAAAAAATTTAGTATACTATGGTATAAAACTTAATTATGTTGAAATTAGCCTCTGGAACACCTTGTGGCTATAATGATATAAAAAGTCTATATAGTAAAAATATGTGATCTGTTCCAGAAGCAGCAATATTATACAACAGGCAATACTTAAAATGGCTTTGAGTCCAAGTGTTGGACCATTTGTCCAATTGAACATATACAAATGGAACACAAGAAATATTATTCTAAGAAAATAAATAATCGAAATCAGGGTAGTGTATTTTTCCTTTTTTATGCAATTTGGATTTTTGAAGCTTCATGAATTAAAATGATTTTATTTATATTTCTACTATAAATTTAAACTTATAATTTGTTAGCTCCAGTGATGCCATTTGTAAATCTGATTTACAGAAGTTGTATCTAGCAACTGGAATTGTCATACTATTTACAACCAAGTGTCAAAATCCGCAAGTCTCTGTAATATGTAAATCATTCTGTAAACTTCAAATGTGCAAAAGTTCTAAACACTGTATATACAGGAATAACAATAATAAAATTACAGAATTACAGAATTACAAATTACAGATACATTTACAGGTTTTTTAACTAAAAATTGTCATATGGGAGTTTTCAATAGAATGGACCATGTTGTGAAAAAAGCAATTTTGATTTAACATAATTTCTGTATGTAACTCCTCACATAGAAAATTTTGACTTAGAAGCCATACCCATTTTGCATAAGATATTTTCCCCTCAAGCTTCAAAAACAATACAGTCAAACCCTCGTTCCAACAGATTTTTGTTTTTGCTCCTTGATTTCATTAATTGTAATATTAATATTAATATTAATTCACTGCATGCATCAACACATTTTAGCAGATAATTTCGAGTTAAGAATGTAATAATTCATCATTTTCCTCAAACACAACTGCACACTTGCAACTATGTGATGCAGGGATAATTCATACTTTTAAGGTATATATTTCAAATTATTAAATTATTTATTAAATTATTTATATCAAATATATTAAATCATTTATATGTATTTATAGAAATTATTTATTGCAAGAAGATTAAAGTTTTTAATAGAAACAAAATGATTAAAAAAGCAATAAATTTTGCCTCAGAAGCCTGGAAAAATGTTACATCAATCGCTGTTAATAATTGCTGGATAAAAATTGGTATTATTCCTTTAGATTATGAAGAACAAGTTGGAGATGCAATAACATTAATACAAAATATTATAAATGATCAAAAAAATGATGTTGATAATTTAATTGATAGATTAAATTTCAGTTCAGCATTAACAACAGAAGAATATACAGTGCATGAAAAAAATTTTCATAATAAAATGTGTTTTAAATAAACACAACTTTCTTTTGAAAGATTTTAACTGAAAATCTACTTGACAATGCAAACAATGTCATGGGAAAACATTGAATCTTTCAACAAGATAACGACCCTAAGCATACAGCCAGGGGTACTAAAAACTTCTTGCACAACACTGTCAAAAATGTTGGATTGGCCATCAAATAGCCCAGATCTCAATCCAATTGAGAATTTGTGGCAAATTTTTAAGGGACATGTTGAAGAGCAAGCCAATTAAGTGTTAATTTAAAAAAGTCAGTTATTGCAGAAAGTTTTTGTAAAATAATTCAGAAAGAATGGGGAGTGGATCAACAAAAAAATTTTTGTTAATTTAATCTATAATGTGCTGTCAAGGTTAAATGAAGTGATTGAGAAAAATGATAATAAGGTAAGCTACTAAGTAGTTTTAAGTAAACTTATTTATCAAATCGTAAAGAGCATATCTATAAATTTTCATGTGCTGTTAGCTTTTTTTCATTTCACAATAAATAAAAATTACATTCTGAAAACTTTTTCATGCACTGTATATCAATTGATAATTATAAGAATAATGAAATGTCAACTGAAGAGGAAATTCTTAATTCTTTTGAGGAAATTGAATTGTAAGTAGTACAACTATTCCTAATGTTCGATAAATAAAGCTGTAAAAGCTTTTGAAACTGCTTTTATTTTTCTTGGACAAAATAATATACAAGCAGATTATAATGAATTAAAAGCTTTAAAATCATTGGGAAAAAAATAGAATCATATAGCATTCAAAATTCAATACAAATACACATCACTAGTTTTTTCAGTAAATAATTGATATTAATTAGCATTTTGATTTTTTTGTATTATATTAAGTATTTTATTAAGTATTATTATTATTTAAAATCATCAAACATAAAAAAATTTATTATATGGACATACTGCTACACAACAGACTAAGTGAATATTAATATTAATATGAACATTATTAAAATTACAAGCCTAGTAAAAGCAAACTAGCCAAAGTTATTTTTGGCAATTATTACCAACTATTTTTTCATGTGATACAGTGAACCCTCCATAAGTGCACCCTCTATAAATGCATCCCTCCATAAATGCATTCATGCTATGTCTCATTCCCAACCTCGGGAATTAAAGATAAATGCACATCCTCCATACTCTGCATTGCGCGGTCTTCCCCCATCCCGTTCATATAAAACCACCCTATCTAAATGCACGCCCGTGACTTTCATGTAATTTATTTCCTAAATAAATTCGTGTTACATTAATTAATTCAAACGTTATTTAATATTAGTAATGGAAAATAAAGGGTAAGCTACTGTTGCTTATAAAGGATTAAATGAATGTTTATTAATTCTTTCTTTTTAATTGACAAAGAGTTATTAGAATAATAATAATAATAATACAAATGGAGAAAATTATATATATGAAGATCACGAATTTTTTTAAAAAATTTATGTTTAATAAGAGTAATCAAAAATAAAATAAGAAAATTCTAAGAACAATTAGGACAAATTAATGCCCTTGAGTGGTACATTGATTTAAAAAAAAAATTCAATGAAGCAAACCACAATGAAACAATTTTTTATTCAACAATAATATTTAATATCTAATAATAATAGTAATTAAAAAAATATTTAAAATTGTACAACAATAATTTTTATTAGTACCACGTGTAACCAATAAAATTCTTCCTCTCTATAAATGCATCCCTCCATAAATGCACGCTCTCATCCATTCCCAAGGGGGGTGCACTTATGGAGGGTTCACTGTATGTTAATGTTTTAAGTAAAAATGATCGGTAGGGATTTTTACGTGTCGAAATACAGTATATTAAAGTATATTAATTATGATATAAAATTTTTATTATAAATTCACATACATATATATAGTAAAAAGAAATCTATAAAAAAATCTAAATAGAAAAAATATACGAAAAAACTTAATTTTCATAAAAATCATAAAAATAAATTTTTTTTTTAAAAACTAAAATAATATACATCGGTTTATATATATATATATATATATATATATACATTAATTAAATATCTTATTAAGTATATTATATTCTTTAATTCTTAATTGAATTACTTAAATAATTATTATTGAAAAATAAAATTATTGATTTGAGGATCGTCTATTATTAAATCATATAAATTGTGGTCGTCGTAGTTGTTGTTGTTGTTAATATTGTTATTATAATTATAATTATTTATATCGATAGTATTAATATCGTTTAAATTATTATTAATAATGTTGGTATTATCGATATTGTTATTTATATCATTATTATCATTATTGAAAATTAGAAATTCGTCTAAAGAATTATTATCTTTTAAATTTGTTAATTGAGGGAACGGAGTAGGATTAGGTATTGAGACTAATGGAGATTCAGGCATCGACCATATTATTGGAGAAGATTGAGTTGAGAAACCATTAGATGTTGAATAAGAAATTAAAGAAAGCGTCGGCGATGGAGGTAAAGAATTAGAATTAATCAGTTCGTTGTTGATGTCGTTGGATACGAAATTAAAAGGATTTAAAATTGGATCGTTATGATTATATGATAGAAAGGGGGAACCAAAGATATCTAAACCTAATCCTTGAGTGATAGAAATTTCGCCCTTTTGTAAATTATTATTATTAATATCATTTAAAAATAAACCAAGGTTTAAATTTAAATCGACTAGATCATTATAATCCAAACTACTTACTATTTTATTGCTATCAGTGTAGTCGATGTTAGAGATGTCCGAAGGAGAAGACAATATTCCGGAAGGAAAAGAAGGTGTTGGTGTTGATGTTGATGTTGGTGTTGGTGTTGGGGAACTTTGCAACAAATCAACATCAACATTAATATTAATATCAACATTGCTATTAATATTTTTCGTATTTTCTTTTTCGTATTTTTCTAAACGAGCTTTATTATAAAGATTTTCAGTTTCTCTTGCAAGTTTTCTGTATTCAGTCTTGACTTTTAATGTTTCTAGATTCCAAGATTCCGATGCAATTGTGGAAACTTTGGTCATCTTAACACGACAATTATTTTCTTTAAGTTCCTTGACTAAAGCAGCACGATAAATGAAAAATTCATTTGGAACTTTTGGTGATTTTGATTTATGATTAATCAATTTAGCAACTAATTCTTTTGGATCAATTTTTGGTGGAAAACTTGGACGTTTAATCTTGAATTCAATAGTTTCCTTCTCGTTATTGTTATAGTCGTTGTTGGCTGTCATTTTTTATTTCGTTTTTAGTAAAAATAAATAATTTATTTGACGATAAATAAAATATTTTATTTGGTTTGTTTTTTTTTTTTTTAAGAAAGAGAGAAAGAGAATAAAAGATGAAATTAAAAAATCAAGTAACTTTGTTCGTCCTGTATTTATAGAAATTCTTGGAATTAAAATTGGACTGCGGTTCTGTTATTCCGTAGCGGAGATTTTTCTTTTTATGCAGCATTGAATTATTTTCCGAAATTTTTCGAATAGAATATTATATATCCCGCAGTTTGCTCAACCTGAGCGTTGCCTAATTAGTAAAAGTGATTCAATTGTACGCAGCTACAAAAGACGTATTTTGAAACAACTGGGTGTGATTTTTAAAAAGGATAATTTTAGTAAATTCGTATTACGATTTTTTTTTATTACACAAAAAATAAAATAACCAACCTCTCAACTAATAAATAATTACAAGCTCTGCGTAGACAGCCTACAATGAAGCATATTATAGATGCCTATCAATGGTTGATTTGTAAGATGTAGACCTAAAGGTCACTGAAGGAGGGCCCTTGATTTTGTTTGATGCGTCCACAACATTTATACGTTTTATAAAGTGCAGACGACCACCTTGCACCAAGGATGCTCGAGGGATTTATGGAGCAAATGCAGATGCAACCAGGTTAACGTTTGTCTTGCAGTTTTAGATGATTAGATTTTTATGAAGCCATTATCATTTTGTGTTTTAAACTCTGGGGCAAAACTATACGATGACCATTTTGCAAATTTTTGATGGCATTCATCTGTAAGATTATGAATTTTCTTGTGGATCCGGAGCATACGTTGACAGGGCTTAATCTTTTGCATTTATTTGCTTTGCCCTTGAATAGAAAGGACTCACCACTTGAGTTATATTCAGTCATAAAATTTCTCAAAGAAACATGATGCTAGCACTTTTATTTTATCCTCTTCAACCACAGAAATTTAGGACCTTGGTTATCAGCCTGAATTTCAACTAGTTTAGAATTAATTTTAAAGAATTTTTTTGCAGCAATATTTGATAATTTACTCCAATACTAGAATGGATGCCAAGAACCCATTTGATGTTAGTGTAAAATTTTTAGATTTATTTATATGGTTTTCACTTGATCATTGTTTTTCATATCAATATTAACTACTTCCAAACATTTAATATGGTTTGTATTTCTTCCAAATTAAGATAAGGTTTGACTTTAAGAGCTTTCCCGGTGTGAGGTTTTCAGAAGAAGATGAAGCCAGAGATACATTGAGACTTTCCATATGCAATCTGGTAAAAGAGAATATTAATTAGGCGTTGGATTGGTTGATCCAACTGTAACCCATGATCCAAGAACTAGGCTTTTTAATGAGTCGTCCAATTTACCTGGGCAGTGATTACTGGTGGTTTTTAAGGAACTCATCCCAAATGGTTTTTTTTTTAATTTTTTTAATTTTTTTGTGTAATTTAAAAAAATTTTATTTTCTGGTGTGATAATTATCTACCCGTGATATATTCAACGGTCCTGCGTCGTACGCAGCGAAATAAATTTATAATAACGCAGTATAAAATAAAATCGGAAATCCGGAATTAATTTATTCAGTGAAATGTGACTAACATGGACTAACATTTAATCTTATTTATTATTTTATAATAATTATGTAAGGAAATAATGCACAAGTAAAAAAGAAAGAACTAATATACAATTTTCTAATTATAAAAAAATTATTTCTAAAATAAATAAACAATAATACCCAATACATACAATGTAAAATACATAAACGATTATTATTATTTAGTGGGAATTCGAATTTCATCAACATCAATTCTATCATTATCTTGTTGTTGTTGTTGCAAATCCTTATCTTCTTGGCCATCATTTCTTCTGTCTCTCCTATCATTATTACTACAAAAATCTCGGTTCATCTGAAATCTTCTGTAGACTCCATCGAAATACCAACAAATGATCCCGATAAAAATCACCATAATGCTTACCAAGTATGGTATATAGTAAGGATATGTATCTTTGGTATTTAACGGACAATTTAAATCCGAAGTTGTTAATGGCAAAGTTGTATTACTAATTGAATTATTATAATTTTCTGAGTAATATTGTGTATCTGGTGTAAAGAATGGTGCGGTCACAATAAACACCCCCGCCATAATAAACATATATATCAGTGGTGTAGAAACCTTGTATAAATTGTAACCATCTCCGTCGAGTTTTCTAAGAACCTAATTAAAATATTTGTTACACAAATGATGTAATGTTATGCGTTATTTTAATTAAAAAATAAAACACATGCACGCACAAAAATCACTAATACTAACAAATAATCCAATTGCGCTTAGCGTGTAATAAATCCAAGAACTATGCATTGACATGTTTATTAAAAATTTAAATGGATCATTCCCAAAAAAAAATAGTATAATCACGCTACACCAAATATACTGTGCTCCTAAAGCATAGACCGGTGTATTGTATGTAGGATGCCATTGTTTTAATAAGTGTGAAAATACTGGGATGTAATTATGTTTGGCTGCTGCTACAATTACACGTGATCCACTATATAAATATTACCCAATAAATAATATTCGTTGTTATTTTTTAGGAAAAAAAAAAAGAACTTTTGAATTTTTGAATTAATGTTTACCTCCATATTAACACTGCCATAACACCTAGTGCAGAAATACTGATCAAAAATGCCAAGATTCTTCCGAATATTTCTCCACCGACAATCATGGCGAATTGCCCTGCAATTACCTAAATAGGCAAATAAACAAATATAATTGAATTAGCTATATATATATATATATATATGTATATATATATATATCAGATATTAATTACTTCATTTGGATTTTGTTCTGGGCGAATCACAAGTTCTCTCGGTACGACGGAAATATATGCAATATTTGTAAAGATATCTGATTTACATAAATGGAAATAATTATGTTAATTAATAATACACATGTATGTATGTATATACAATATTTATTTGATACTTTACACAATATACCGACAATGATCACACTATAACGGTTACTGTTCATAAGTTTGTTTTCAGGGGCTTTAAGCTCGTCGATCGAGTCTATAAAATAATTGTATTGATAAATTTGAAGTTAGTCGCATAATTTCCACGATATATATATTAAACTTTGATTTATTTAAAAAAAAAACTTACAATTAAGATTGTTATACCCGTTATAGGCAAACAAAACCTAATATAAATATCATAAAATAATTTAATTATTGATATTAAAATAAAAATTAAAATAAAATAAAACTTACACCGATCATGGCTAATGCAAGTGAATGTGGAGTTAACTGAGTTTCATCAAATAAATGGTTCCAATTGTCTTTATTTATCGATGAGTTCAGTTTAATCAAGCCAATCAACGAAACAGCAATTAATGTACAGGTTTTGATTATTGTTAAACATTTATTGATGTTGTTGGCCAGCCGGTTAGAGTACATATGATACAAAGTCACAAAAGTGACACTTGCCAATGAAATCAATCGAATTCTCCAAAACTCCCATCCGGTTAAATATGATTTTGGATGAAGCGATGATTCGATACAGTCATGGTTTGAAAACGCATAAACAATATACTGGGAGAATATATTGGAGTCAGCAATAATTGTCCCGGGACGGATAACCATTATCATGGCGAGACTGAAAATGTAGGAGAGCAGATACCGGGGGTATCTGAATGCTTCCATTAGGTACACGACTTCTCCTCCGCCTCTTTTTACTCTAAGGCCGAGTTCAGCATATACCAGACTCCCGAATAAGCTGATGAACCCTCCGAGAATCCATAAAATTAAAGATAATCCGACAGATCGTGTTTCCTCCCATACTATCCCCGGAGTGCTATATATTCCCTATATATATATAAAGTTAATGAATTGATTATTAGAATTAAAAAAAAATTCCTTCCTTTTTATTTGTTTACTTACCACGCCGATGATATTATTAATGTTAATCAATAAACCAGACATAGAATCTAGAATTCTTTTGTCTTCTCTATCTACACTATCATCAGAAATGGTAGAAACATCATTTCCATGTAAATCTAAATCTTGACTTTCCACTTTGTCCATTTTTAATTTTTATTAATCTTTCAAATTATAATTTAAAATTATCGTTTATATTATAAAAGTTTTCGTTTTCTTTAAGAAATAAAATTTTGAATCAGAGGAAAAGTAACGACTTTTATAAACGATTTTTTATTGAAAGATATTTAGAAATCGCATCTAAAAATAAAAATAAAAATAAATCTAAAAATACATATTCATTGTTCATCTATATAAAGAAAAAAAATAATAGTGATCTTTAAAGT
>CAUDNR010001082.1:4672-17948 GCA_958430865.1 Entrophospora sp. SA101
CATTAGATTCTTTCTCATGAAAATTTGCTTTTTTTTTTGCTTGTTTTTTAGAATTTGAGTTATAATGTCTAGTCATTCGTCGTATTTATTATTATTTTATTTTTTATTTTGGTTACGCGAAAGAAATTTTTCATAATGAAAAAAAAAAAAAAAAAAAAAATTATTATTATTTTTATTATAAATAAATAAATATATATTAATATTTATGTGTATATCATAGAAATTGAAATTAGAGGTAAACAAGCAATTGTAATCGGGTGTAATGATGTAGTTGTGAGTATTAATATTTACAAATAGTTTTTTTTTATAGAGAAAATTAAGGTTAATTATTATTATGCCTTTTTTATTTATTTTGTTATTAGGGAATTCCAACATTTTAATCATTATCTTATCTAGATGCTACAGTTACTTTGTGTCATTCCCAAACTGAAAATTTAAATGAAATTGCTTGTATCAAATCAATTACACACATTCTTAGTCATATTGATATGATTTATATTTCTTCAAAGGGTACATCAGGAAAATGGGTACAAATATTATGCGTATATAATACACAATTGCAGGGATTAAGCATATAATATGCATACAAATCGCGTATTTTTTTATGTATGCAAATTGTACATATATTATATGCTTAATCCCTGCAATTGCATATTATATGCATAATATTTGTACCCATTTTCCTGATGTAATTATTATATACTGTAAAATAGTAAATTATAAATCACGGGAAACGAACATATAAATCGAAAATGATTTACATGTATCACAAAGTGAAAATTTGGAAATGATGATCAGTGAATAACTCAACAAGAAATAAACCAGTACAATTTAATAAATGTTACACTAACTAATAAGGCGCACCAATCAAATGAATAGCTCTCAGAAAATAACCCAAATATTGGAGATATAAATATTCCAACATTCTAAAGTGTAACAGATTACAAAGTCTCAGAATAATATTTAAATGAAAGAATTTTACATGACTCATGATGACTAGAAATTACTTGAAAATAATTCTAAATGGAAGGTCTAAATAATAATTAAGGAATATATTAATTAGTATAAATTAGGATTTCAACAAAGTCGGATAACTAGATGATAGAACCTTTAACATGTATAAATACATTGTAAATTTCTCTTTCTTGTAGGGAGGAGTTAATAAGTTCATCAGTTAATTCATTCTTAACTACTATCTTCTAATAACAATAATATCTTATTAATAAAATACTGCAAGCATGCAATCTGAGTTTCCTATTTAATAGGTTATTTATAGCTCAACACACAGCCTCCTTGCTGACTTACAGTTGATTCTATTGTTTGACACAGCCTACTCGCTGACTTACAGTCAATTTCCTTTATTTATACACTCCCCTAAAAAAAGTATCGACTCACTTGATGATTCGCGAAAACAATCAGGTAAATGGGTAATACAGATACTCATTTTTTTACTAAGCAAATCGATGTTGTATATTAGCGAGAAAATGTTTAACGAAATGATTCCTATAACATTCTAAAATACCACATCAGACCGATCGTTATTGATAATTTTATGATGTTAAAAGTCAAATTAAAATTCTTCGAAAATTTTTCAAAAAAGTTGCACTTAGAGCTATTTTAAGATAGAATGTTTTAACGCATCTTGGAAACTTAGAAAATGTTGTTCCATTTGTTTTCAAATATATAAATATGAATGTTCATAATTATTGGCAGAATATTCATAGAGAATTAATACAAAACGCAAAAAAAATCGTAACGAATTTCATCCACAATTTGCATAATATTTTACATAATAAATTTTTATTAAATTTATATCAAAAGTATCCAAAAAGTATAAAAATTTGATTATTTATTCAATATTTTGTCGAGTTTCCTTTTGAATCAATTACAGCTTGAACCCTTCAAGGCATGCTGTCTACTATTTTTTGCAAATAATGACGATCAAGATTAGCCCACTCTTCCATCAAAAAAGAAACTAATTCAATTGTATTTTTTGGAGGATTCCTTTTGCGAATCACTTTTTCTAATTGGTCTCAAACATGTTCTATTGGATTAAGGTCTGGGCTTTGAGCAGGCCAAGGGAGTGAAGATATTAAATTTGCCTCTTTCCATTGAATTACTACACCAGCTGTATGAACAGGAGCATTGTCATCCTGAAATGTAAAAGAACCATCTCCCAGTCCGTTAAGAAAGGGCAATAGATTATCTCTAAGAAGTTCTTGATAACCTTTACCATTAATTTTACCATCTATTACCACCAAAGGTCCTAGACAATTATTAACAAAACAACCCCATACCATTACACCACCTCCACCATGTTTAAAGGTAGGTACAAGGCAATCAACATCATTCTTTTCTTTCGGTAGATGCCAGACCCTTTGCCTACCATCATTTTGATGCAAATTATATCTTGATTCATCACTCCAAATGACATAATTCCATTCTGTGTTCCAATTATTCTGTTCTTTGCACCATTTTAAACGTTTCTGACGATTTTTTTCTGAAACAAAAGGTAATAACCTTCTCCATGAATATAATTATGAATAGTTGCACTACAGATAGAAGTGGACAAACATTCATTTACTGAATCAGTAATTTGCTCAATAGGCTTATCTTGATTTTTTTTGGTAATTCTTTTTAATTGTCTGACATCACAATCATTTAAGGCTGAAGGTCTTCCACTTCTTGGAGCAATAGTAGTTTGACCTTCTTCTTTAAATGCTTGTATTGCACGAGTTACTTGTGACTGAGAATGATGGAGTGCACTGGAAATGTTACAAGTGCTTTCACCTGCTTCCCAACACCCAATTATTCTTCCTCGTTCAAAGTCTGTTGATGTTTTAATTGAAATAACAAATTGAAAGTTCAATCTTTTTTTTTAAAAAAAAAAATTAGTTTTGGTTAGATATTTCAGCCGCAATTGCCCTTTAAAGTTTGTTCGCGCATAATGATAATCATCTTGCATAAAAAATTATTTACGATTTTTTTTGCGTTTTGTATTAATTCTCTATGAATATTCTGCCAATAATTATGAACATTCATATTTATATATTTGAAAACAAATGGAACAACATTTTCTAAGTTTCCAAGATGCGTTAAAACATTCTATCTTAAAATAGCTCTAAGTGCAACTTTTTTGAAAAATTTTCGAAGAATTTTAATTTGACTTTTAACATCATAAAATTATCAATAACGATCGGTCTGATGTGGTATTTTAGAATGTTATAGGAATCATTTCGTTAAACATTTTCTCACTAATATACAACATCGATTTGCTTAGTAAAAAAATGAGTATTTGTATTACCCATTTACCCGATTGTTTTCGCGGATCATCAAGTGAGTCGATACTTTTTTTAGGGGAGTGTATGCTCATGAGAAATTTGTACACTATGATCATTGCTAAATTTAGACTTGTTTTTGATCATCATCATTAAATTTAGACTAATAATTGACCATCATATCTAAATTTGGCAGTAAGAAAAATGTTTTTTTAACCAAAATCACGTGTAACCCTTTTTTAAAAAATAATTTATTGCATTTTTGAAATTTGAGCGCGTGGTGTATCCATGAACCCACACTTTAATACTTTAATAGTAACTTCTCGTTATCGTATAACGTTATCTGTATCAAAAAAAATTAGGACGTAAATTTTAGCCATCGTTTAAAATAATAACCAAATAATTTTAGTTGCGCAGCTGCAGGACACTACGTAATAACAATTGAAAAAACGGTTTCGGACTTACTCGAAGAATAATAAAAAGTAATAGTTTTTGTTGCACAACGTGTAAACAATTGAAAAAAACCTTTTTTGGATTTTGACGTATTTTTTCAAAGAATTGACGTATTTTTTTTACTATTGAAAAGAACTGTTTTTGGTATTTTTTTATTTTACCCCAATAGAGTAATAATTTTTTTAATAATTCCCTAGCCTCAAAAATTAACAATCGGGAAAAAAAGTAATATTGATAAATAATAATTGTCATGATTTAATGCATTTACCAAAAAAAGTAATCGATTCTACTAATGCATTTACCAAAAAAAAGTAATCGGTTCTATTAATGTATTTACTAAAAAAAGTAATTAATTCTACCCAAATCACAATTTATTCTTAAAAAGTCTTAACAAAAAAAATTAGTAATATATATAATAACGATCAACAATCAGCATATTTTTTATTCGACTATATATATAAAAAAATTGGGGCATAAACAAAATATTTGCCGTATGACTCAAAATTCGCTTTATAAGGTGAAAACATTGATATCAAAAATCAAACAGAACTTAATACAAAAAGAAATTAATTGCAAAATCGACAAAATTACGGAAGGCAAATTTTCTTTTTTTTTGTGTGTTAATAAAATAAAAATCTTTATATTGTATCACATTATAATTTATCACATGACTATGATCTGAAAACTCTATAACGGTCTCTTTTTTTGCCAAATCAGACGGGCCGTTATAGAGAGAGTGAACTGTATGTAGTATGGTTAGATAATTCTATTAGAGAGCTTTCTAGGAATCAGCAAAAAACAACTATTTTTAACTGTCCTTGAAATAGACATCTATTATTATTATATATAACTAATAACAATTTTTTTTACTTAAAAGTTCCTTTTAGTTCCTTTTATATACTTAATATGTAGTATGGCTTAGATATTCAATTAGAGAGCTTTCTAGGGATCATCAAAGGCGGAAAAACGGCTATTTTAACTTTCCTCGAAATAGTCAAAGAAATATATGGTAGTGGTATAATTATAATTACAACATAATAAAAAGATTCGCCTTCAATTGAAAGATCTATGGCTTATCACATTACACACTATATTAAGATATTTAATATTAACTATTAATTATTTTGATCTTACTCTTTATTACTATAATCAGATGATAACTTGGAGTTGGTGAATAAATATATGGTGGAGATTGTATTTTTTCTTTTTATATTTAATTATTTATTAAATCATTTTTACACAATATCATTACTCATCGCATACTGATATTGTTGTTATTATGATATTCTTAGATGATTTTAATTTGAACAAAAATTAAACAAAAATCTCAGAGTTTGTGAATAAATATATAACTAGATTCTTTCATTTTATTAATACTGTGATATGTAAAAGTTGTTGACTCATTATTATTACTATTACTATACTATTATTATTAATTATTATTATTATTTCGATTACGATTATTGATTACGAAAAATTAATCGATTTAACATCATCCCTAAATACTGTTTTTTGTATTTTTCAAAAAAAAGTATTAAATCTATTATCCCCTAAACGGTTAATCGGCTATTGATAGCCGATAAAATTTTTAAAATCCAGTTGTTGTCCTTTGTGGTTTTTGTAAAATCTTGAATTGACCAATAAGAATGATCAAAGCTTTAATATGTGTTACCATTAAAGAATACTGACCGTTTAAGAGATAATTTTCTGTATGATTTTAGTAACTAAAACTTAATTAAACCACGTTTACCATTAATTAAAACATGTTTTTACCATTAATTAAAACATGTTTTACCATTAACTAAAATATGTTTATTCAGTATTATTTCGTATCGATTCTGTATCGGTTCCGTACTGATTCCGTACTTTTGATACTAATACTGAAATTTGCATATTTCCATACGGGTTGTTTATTATCATTTTCCATACGGTTTTATTCCCTTTTCCGTATATGTTGTATATCTATATAGCAGTGGTAAGTAGGTTCATTATATCAGGAAATAATTCATTTTGTAAGAAAAAGATTTCATGTTTTTTATGATCGATTGACCGTTTCATATTGATTCATTATTCTCCTAATCCATAATTATCACAGCAACGGTCAATGAATTATTATAAATAATTATTTATGTTTAAAGATTATCTATTTAATATATTTTAGAATTTATCCATGTTGCTTGCTTCAAATCCGCATTTTGCCAGATATTCAAATTCTTTCTGATTGTTTGTTTCACTAAAGATTAAGTCTCAACAATAATAATTTCCCATTAATTAGTACTACACATTAAATAATAAACTGGAAAATCATTTTTAATTATTAACATTTTATTCGTTTTTCCGATAAATTTATTTTTAGCAGTTTCCTTTGTACACTATATCTGATTACTAATTAAAAATTATCAATATTAAATTACTAAAAAGTAACTCATGTTAAAAGGAGGAATAAACAAATTAAAAAATCTTTGTCATGTTGATTATTATAGTCAATGCATTTCATTGTATTGCTTATTATTATATTAGTATTTAATATTAATATTAATATATATATCGACTTTTTTTCTCGTAAAAATTAAAAAATTAAAAAAATGAATTACTTGTTAAATATTATATTAATTACAATATTGTATCTTATTTATAAGATATATAATAAAGTCAAAATTTCACCAGAGTTAAAAGGCATCCCAGTTATACCATTTTTTGAGTATACAAAGAGACATTATATTAAAAAAGATCCCTTTAAAAAAACATTGCGAGAACTTTTCTTGCCAATTATTGAAGAAAAGGGCATTGCTAGAGTATGTGTCACTTTTTATTTATGTCCAAAACTGGCTCATTCATCAATTCATCATTTATAAAATATTTGTGTAGGTTTTTGATGTATTGCTTCAAAATTGGGTTATTTACATAGCAAAACCTGAATACTTTAAAGAGGTGATGCATAAAGATGGTAAATTTTCAATTAATAATCGATTTGGTGAAATATAATTTTTTTAAAAAAAAATAACTAATTTTTAAATTTTTAAATCAAAAGATACTTTGAAATTTGACTCAAAAGTAATAAATCTTCAACACACACATACATATATATATTTATTATCATGGTACTTTATATATATATTAATTAAATACAATTTATTATTTTTTAAAGAAAAGACCAATGTCAGAATTTGAATTTAATTATATTGGTCATTCTAATATGTTGTTTGTAAACGGAGACGTAAGTTATCTCACATATGTGTTTATTATATATTTATTGAATGCTTATTACAAATATTTTCATCTAAAATACTATATAACTATATTTATGATGTTGTTGTTTATAGGAACATCGTAGACATAGAAAAACAGCAAATCCTGCATTTCATCGTGGGTGGTCAACAGAATTGTTTGGTAATTTGGCTTTAGATTTGTTTAAAGAAATGGATAAGATGATAGAAAAAAATCCAAAGGTTGATGTTGTCGCGCTGACTCAAAGGTATGATTATTGTTATGATGATAAGTAATTGGATATTGAAGGAATTGTGGTGCCTATTATATCTCTGACTTTTTTAACTAATTAATTATTTGATTATTTTCAAAAGGTACACTTTGGATGTACTTGGTCGTACAACTTTTGAATATGATTTTAATGTAAAAAATATTTTCAAATCCAAAAATATATTTTTTTTACTATATAGCAAATAATAACCATCAAATCCTATTAAAAATTTAGGCAATTTCAAATAACATGAGTTCAATCTTGGATGCATATAACTCAGTAATGAAAGCAATGGCAAATACAACTTACTTGATTTTTCCGATACTTGAAAAAATTCCAGGATTTAAACGAACAGAATTAATGAAAAAACTTGATCTCATAAATGAATTTTTGGCTGGAATTGTAGATGAAAAAATTCAAAAAATTGAATCATCATCATCAAACAACAACAACAAAGATAACAATAATGATGATAAAGATTTATTAACATTAATGTTAGAAGCTCAAAGAAATGAGAGCGGAAAATATATTTTATCAAAAGATGAAATCATGAACGATTTGAAATTATTTTTCTTGGCCGGTCATGACACAACGTCTACAGCACTATCATGTGCAATAGCTTATTTGGGAATGCATCCCGAGTATCAGAATAAAGCTAGACAAGAAGTGTTAAATGTTATGAGCGGTGATGGTGTGAATGGTTGCAAGCCGGATGCCATTCCTACATCTGATCAACTCAAAGAAATGAAATTAGTCAATATGATAATTAATGAAACCTTACGTCTACATCCACCTGCAAGTACTACTGGCCTTAGAGTCGCTCAAAAAAAATTCCGTTTTGGTGAATTCATCATACCTGAAAGTAAGTATTCAGGAGATAATTAGAATTAGCAAATAAATAAATGTTAACAATAATAATTCAATTTATTAGATACAATATTATTACCAGCAATTTATTTGCAACACCTTTCATCAACATTATACAAAAATCCATTAACATTTTTACCAGAAAGATTTGACACATCGAGTAATGAAGCAACTTCTAAGCTTATACCATTTGGTGGTGGTTCTAGAATTTGTATTGGAATGAATCTCAGTTTAGCTGAACAAAAAACTCTCTTGGCAATGTTACGTGAGTATTCTTTTATTTGCTGGAGTAAAATAATTGATTATATAATTATTGATTTTTTTTTAATCATTAATGATTTATATTATTTATTTGTAGTGAATAAATATGAATGGACTTTACCTAATGATACAATCCATAAAAATGATTTTATTGAGGTTTATCGTACATATTTGTCTTTAATGGTACCAAAAGATTTAAATATTAATTTTTATATAAGAGAAAAAAATTTGTAAAAATCAGTTTTTTTATTATTATTTATTATATATATATTATTTGATATGTTAATATTTCAAGCCTTGTATCTCATTATTGTATCAAGTAAACAATGTAAAGATTTCGTCAGTTATATAATACTCCCCATTTATAAAAATTTTCCACTTAATTTCTAAAAAATAATAATCCATGCCAAATTCAAAAGAATTGTTTTCCATATTACCCATGATGCGTCCGTTCCTTACGTACGTATTTTTCACATATAAAAGATATCGAAAAGAATGACAAACCCAAAGAAATCTATTAGATGAATAAGTAAAGTGTTTCGAGCCTTACGTTTTATTTCTTTGTATTATTGAATCATTGGTAGAAGAGCATTGATAAGAAAAAATTAACAAAAAACTAAACAATTTTAATGTAGAAGATTTGTAAATTATAATTAACAGGCATTGAAAACTTATTATGAACCCTCAATTAATTATTCTTCTTTCCGAAAATTCTTGCCAGTCAATTGTTTGTTATTATGCATATAAAAAATGATAATTAATGTGGCGGCGATGGTTCATGATGACAAAACTCAAACTTCATAACAACAAATATTGGTGGCTAGCTATTAAAGATATCTGACGAAATGATTTTACTGCCAAAGGCATATTGACGAAAAGAAAGTTGACAAAAGAAGAAATATGATGAAAAGTGAAAAGAGACGATATAATTTCACAAAATTCTGTGTATATATATAATAGATTTTTTCTGAGAATTATTATCATCTTCATTTGTGATAATATTTTCAATATTATTTCCAAAATGATTGTAATACTATAATATTCTTGCTCTAAATCATCACCTCTGTTTTCTGATAATAAGCAACTGTCAATTTTATTAACTTCATAATAACTTGAGTTAGCACTTAACAAATTGAATATATCATCTGACATTTCTGTAAATTTATTTTGTCACATTACCACGTTTCGTCAATTTTGTCAAATGAAATTAACAACAATTCGAAATAATTTTCTGCTTACAAAAGCATTTTATCAGGTATGTTCAGTAATTTTTCATAATCGATTTTACATTGCAGTAGTAGTAGCTTTTGATTGTTTTATGCTTATGAGTTAACTTTTTACATATTAATAACTAGTTCACATGCCCAAATCACAATTGGACGTCACTTCAATAAATCTTGTTTTATTTACAATATAAATTTTAAAATTGTTATTCTTTGATGGGTAACAAATTTTTCAAGAAAAGAACATGATCAACAGACTGTGAGCTGAGTCTATTTCGTAACAAAGTAATTTGTTGTCCCGCATCAGAGAAAAATGTTTCCGAAGGAACTGACAAAGAAGGAATTGTCAAATATTTCTTGGCTAAAATAGTAAGCATTCCCATTATGATTGTCATTATGCTTATAACATTTAGAATGTGTATATTAATATGTATATTGGAGTATGGATTTGTAAATTAAAGCTGTTTCAAATATTACTGTACTATTATTGTTGTTGTTGTTACTACTGCCATTATTATTATTATATTATTTCACTCATACACTTGATTTTTTTCTGATTTTTTGATTATTTAATCGATTGTAAATTGGGGCATACTGCAACAAAACCAGACAAAGTGAACATTGGTATTACCAAAAATTTCAGGGATCAAAATTTAGTAATGTGATTATTAAAATTAAAGCTCCGAACGAGCCGAGTCGAGCCGAGTTTATACTCAGCTCGAACCAGCTCGCATACAGAAAAGTGTTGGCTCGAACTCGGCTCGAAATTTGATACTATTTTTTTATAAAATCACGTTTTTGCAAATCACCGAAAATAATCGGTAACTAAAAAATTCCGAAAATTTTAAAAAATTCAATGAGAGATTCATGTTTTAACAATATTTGTACTTCTAATAAAAAACGTTTTTAGGTTCTGACATATATGCATACAGTCAAAAAAACCTTTGTTTTAACAAATTATAATTAAAGCGAATCATAATTAAATTCGCGTCACAATGAATCATAATTAAATTCACGTTCAACAAGTTTAAAAGCTTGTATACATCGCAGTTATTTGCGGAGAATTAAAACGAAATGCAAAATGTTTAAAAATTGTTGAATTGGGCTAGAGTTCCTATCATAATACAAATTCTTCGTTTTATATCCATTTTATTCTCGCTTTATCCGTTTGTTTTATTATTATTCATTTTATTCGTTTTTATTCATTTTTATTGATTTTATTCGTTTTTACTTGTTTATTCGTTTTGTTCCTTTTGTTCGTTTTTATTCGTTTTATTCGTTTTATTCATTTTGTTCGTTTTGTTCGTTTTGTTCGCTTTTATTCCTTTTGTTCGTTTTGTTCGTTTTTACTCGTTTTGTTTGTTTTGTCCATTTTGTCCGTTTGTTCGTTTTGTACGTTTTTACTCGTTTTATTCGTTTGTCCGTTTTGCCCGTTTTGTTCGAGTTTACTCGTTTTATTCTTTTGTTCGTTTTTTTTCCTTATGTTCGTTTTGTTCGTTTTTATTTGATTTTATTCGTTTAATTCCTTTTGTTCCTTTTGTTCCTTTTGTTCGTTTTTATTCGTTTTGTTCTTTTTTATTCGTTTTATTCGTTTTATAGTGTTTATTTGAATAAGTTGAGCAGACTCGAGTTAAAACTTGAATTTTCAAGTTCGAGCTGAATTCAAGAAAACAGGCTCTTAAATGGGTTAAAGTATTAGGATTAATGTTCGCTACTTAAAAAATTTTTATGTAACGTCAAACTCGAGCTTGACTCGAGCTCGACTCGAAAGTCTCGGGCCTATTATTTCTTAGCTCGAGCCGGCTCGGCTCGTTCGGAGCTTTAGCCTCATATTTCAAGTTGTAAATGGGATATATACAGTATAGTTTACAACATTTCATTGGACAAATTCAAATAAAATTAAATAGAAAAAGTATAGTCAATGAGTTTGTGGGAGTAACTGTTAAATACAAAATGCATGACAACATACGAGCTTCTAAAGAAGTTTGTAATAAATAATGATGAACGTTTGTCAATTATTCAATAGTTTGTATAGGCGCAATTAAAGTAAGTGTTAAATACAAGATCTAAGAAGTTTGCAAATCAAGTTTTGCAAATGAACGTTTTATCAATTATTCAAATATAGGCGGGCTTGATCGAAATAAATGCTAAAGTCAAGATCTATTTGCAAATCAAGTTTCCCAAAATGAACGTTTTATTATTCAACAATCATATAGGCGGGTTTGACCGAGATAAGTGTTAAAGTTGAGATCTGTGAAGCGGTTTGTAAAATATATTTAATGAACATTTTATCAATTATTAAATAATCATATAGGCGGGTTTGATCGAAATAAGTGTTAGACAAAACGAATGTTTATCAATTATTCAATAATCATATAGGCGGATTTGATCGAAGTAAGTGTTAAAGTCAAGGTCTATGAGCCTACAAATCGAGTTTGCAAAAATGAACGTTTTATCAATTATTCAACAATTACAGAGGCGGGTTTGATCAAAGTAAGTGTTAAAAGTCAAGATTTACAAGGCTTGCAATCCAGCTTTGCAAAATGAATGTATAAATTGTAAAATGTTTTTTAGCATTTTTAGTAATAGACAACTAATTCAATTGTCAATTAACAAACTAAGCACATAACACTTTTCTTAAAAGTAAACAAATCAATAACAATAGTAAAAATGTTTTTAATATATAATAGAATGATAAAATAAAATAAACAAATCAATGGTATGATCTTCATCACACTAACTAAATGTTAAACAAAAAAAGAATGATGCTTTGCCACCACCAAAAAGTTATTCTTAGTAGCATATATATGATAAAATAAATAAATAACAAAAAACAATAATGAATTCATCCAATAGTTGAAATTAAATAGCTCTTCTTAAAGTAAAATAAACAAAATTTTTATTCTTACCAAACAGTTCTCTTTGGTTGGAAAAAAATCATTATTGCACGATAAAATTGATCATCAAAGAATTTAAAAATTTACCACCCAGGGAAAGCAAAGTTTGAAAAACAAAGATTTCTGGTTGCAATTCAATGCAATCGCCGTACGACACAATTTTTGCTAAATATGGTGAAACCGTTGATCGCGCCAAAAACCGAAAAACAGGCATGGCTAGACGTAAAAAGAGACAATTGACAAAAGGCCTGCACGGAGGTCGCACGACTTGCGGGTTTTGGAATGATATCGTGACACGGAAAATGTTCAGTGTTAACAAAACTCCGAAAATCAACACATCATAAAGAGAAAATATTTTTTTTTACATGATTAAAGTCAATAAAAAATGCATAAATATGTTCTCTGAGGTTTATTTTATTCATATACACAAAAAAATTTTATCTTACAAGGCAAAAGTATAGTAACCTTTTTTTATAAAAGGTTACTGATTAGTATTTTTTTTCGTTAATTTCCCCCCGCTGATCACTATATGAGGGACGCTCTAGGAAAACCGGGTTTCGAGACTTTTGGTCAAAAAAAATTTTTACATAATATTAAACTATAACATCATGATTATAATTGGTGAAAAAATTAGATGCTGTTTTACTTATATAGTACAAAAATAAATTCTTTGGACAACCAAAATTTTCTTTGAATCAAATTTAAAAATGATCTACAAACTCATTCATAAATAATTTAATAACAGTCAGACAGGATTTCACGCGATCGACATGTCTACTGTCATAGCTATGTAAAATTTTTGTGAAACATGTCAATTTT
>CAUDNR010001083.1:1634-20130 GCA_958430865.1 Entrophospora sp. SA101
TAGTGAAAAACAAAATCAGCTGATTTCTCAAAAACCCCATTTTTTCCCGAACTATCTTTTTGTTAGCATGGAACCCATATCACAGAGCTATGTATATGCCAATTAATCAACTTGATGAATAGAGCGAGATTTCAGTGATGCAAAAAAAATATGAATATATATATTGATAAAAAATCGAAGTAAAAATGTTACCAGCTTTCCTTTAGGAAAGATAACATAATAAAGTCTAAAGCACTAGCCCTCAGGAATACCTTAGGTGATTTTATTTTAAAATAGATATATATGAATAATAAATAGATATATTAATCAAATAAATAGATATGTGTATTAATTAATATATTTACGCTTCTATTTCTAAAAGTCGCTGTTGGAATCTAGACCACAATTGACTCTTTTTATAATATATCCAATTATTATTATCTGGAATATAATATTTCCGATACCAACTAATTTCAAATTCAGCATTACCAGGGTACCTATTATATTTTTTTATATACTCGGCATATTCTTTATTAAGACGTATTTTAATTTGATCTAGAGATACAGGATTTTTTATTTTATGTGGAATTAATGTTAGAAATTTCTTATCATCTGGAGTATTATCATTCGGTAAGCTATTCCATGCAAGCCGTGCATTCGATAGCTCTTTCTCTTGAAAACGTCTCCAAACTCTTTGTATAAGCCTTGCATGTCCAAAATCGGTATGTGGTCTTGAGCATTCATGATCATAATGTTCTTTCATTAAATCGAATGGATCAACATTTGGACCTAAATTAACATTAACATGCATAAGTTTCATACATCGGAAACATATTGCTGTACCATCCTCATATAACCTACCTCTACTGTAATTATGTTTATCGAAATTTGCGCCTTGGGTATATGTGGCATGAAGACAATACTGGTGAAATGTAGAACGTGGCCCTCCCCACGAACATAACTCTTGAAGAGCAATTCTAACTCGACAAGCCCACTGAATGGGTGTTTCTCCATCAAAGATCATACTAATAGAATCATAAGGCCTTTCAGCGTCGATAACTCTATTAAGACGATTATGTCCACCAGTCCTTTCAAGCCTTCTATTTATATTATATTCTGCTCTTGACATATTTAACGATTAAATTAAATTATAGTGTTTTTAGAGATTATGCGATTTATATCGAATTTAAGGATTTGATTTAATACCTATATACTCTAGAATAAGTGGATTCATTTTTAATAAAACGAGAAGATAATCTATAGTTATACTGATTTATGGGAAAAAATCGAAATATATATTAATATTACATTAATACGCATGATTTTTGAGAATCTAAACCATGTGTAGTTAATCCAATTTTGATATACCTGTATATGATCGCACAAATATCAACTGACCTCTTACACGTTCTATGAACTTCTAATTTAGCTCGATGGCGCATGAAAACACTAAATGTATATGGATTGGTATTTGATATATGAAAAATAGCAATTTTTTGTATTAATATATAATATCTATTCGTTTCACAATGATTTTTTTTGTGATACCGCTAAAAATTATTTTCTATCGTTATTAATAATAAAGCCTTTTCTTATTGTATATGGTTTCTCCGATAAGAAGAAATACCAATGAAACTTGAAAAGGATAAAAGAATGGAAGGCTTATTGTTCTTATCAGTAATAATATCAAAAACTCTTATGTTATGGAACTTGAGATCTTTACAATCTCCGAGATCGCCAAAATTTGTCTTATTTTTTATTCTACAAAAAGCGATCGTCTGACAGAAGGGTTTAAATCCCCCCCCCGTAAATGACGAAATATTTATTCTCAGTGCAGGTTCTCAGATTTAGTGAATGGAATAAGCTGGCGTCATTTTTAAATCATCAATTTTTTTAATTTTTTAAAATACTGTAAATTTATCATGTGAGACTGATAAAAATCAATTGTTGCACAGATTGTGTAAAAATCTTTTCTATTTAGTTAGTTATGTTTGTTTTCAGTTTAACCAAATCCTTCAAACGTTTGCCTACTGGTAGTAGTTGTATCTCAAATACGCTGGGTAATGGCTGTGTTGCTCGTTATACAATGCAAGTTAATCGTGAAAAGATCTTTTTCAATCGGAAACGAGAACTTGTTAAATTTAAAGAAGCATTTAGTTCCGATCCACAACTTCATGTTGTTCTAGGTCCTCCTAGTAGTGGGAAAACCGCATTGGTCCGCGAAGTAACGAGTAAAGGTAATTTCAACCCTCTTTTTATCGACTGCCGTAAAGGACAATTTAACACACCAAAGACAATTTATGATTCAATTTCTTCGCAATTCCAACCATTTTTCAAAACACATACGAAATACTTGACAAAAATGCTTCAACAAGGGGAAATCAGTGCTGTGATGGATGATTTACAGTTAAAATTTAAACCATTTAATGAGAATGAGAAAGATATTACTTCTGATGATGTCATAAAGTTGCTTGATAATATTGCAAGTGCCCTTCCGAAATGGACCTGTTGGGATGGTTATAACATACCTCCACCCATTTTGATCATTGATGAAGCAAACAAGTTTAGCCATCTTGGGGGTTCAAAAGATGGAGAAGTTCTTCTCGAATCAATTCTGGACTGGCTTGTGGTGAATACAAAACAGGAAAACCGCTTCCACGCTGTACTTACCTCTTCCGATTCATTCTTTCTTAACTGGATTGTAAATTGTAGGTCAATTTTGTAATCATATTTAGTAGCAATGTAAAAGCCTATCATTTTCTAATCTACATTTGTTCTAATAGTTTTGCATGTCCCACATGTTGCCCCATATGTTGTTGGAGATTTGAGTAGGAAAGAAGCTGAAGAGTATTTTGAAATGCATATTCTTCCTCGACATGGTATGTCCTTTTGCTAAATCATATATTTACTCATATCAAGTACTCACATGGTATTTATTATTTAAAAAAGAATGTGAAGAACTCAGAGGTAAATTTGACCGGGTCTGCAAAATAACAGGTACACGAATGCTCATTATTGATAAGTTTGTCAATGAATACAAAATTTACAGAGGAAAGCTTGAAGGTACATATCAGATTTATTATTCCCTTTTAGAAGATGACCATTTTTGCCAATTTTAAAACCTAATATTTTATAACTAATTATTTTACAGATAGTGAATTTTCGATTTTTAGACTAGAAGATGATAAGTTGAAGCGTGGTCTTTATCCTAAAAGCTTGAAATTTTCAAATAAGCCTTCTCCACCAGCCTGGAATGATCGTCATTTAATCAAAACTATGGAAGCAATAGTGAAAGCAGAGGATCAAGGATTCATTTTAGAAGAAGATTTGATTAAAGCAATCGGTGATGAACAAGTCTATTCACTTGTAGATTATAATTATCTACATCGTAGACCAACCAATCAATATGCCAATGACATTATTGACCCACCAGATGAAGTAATTTTGACTGCGATGAATCAGCCGTCATTATGCGCGATGAAGCGTCTCTTGTTACGACAAGCAAAAAATAATTGCCATTAGTTAGAATGTTCATAATTTTTATCACTTCACAGTACATTACAACATTTTAATGGTGTACTTTAAGATTTGCACGATTTTTAACTATGTAAAAAGTTTTTTCAAAATGTAATAAATAAATTGGCGAAATCAAAATAAACTTGCTATAGCTTAGAATTTTGCAAAATACCTCTATTATGACTAAAAAGATAAAACCGATGTGGGCAAACCAATACTTTATTTTTTGCCTAAAAAAAAGCTATATTAGGAGACTGTTGACCCCTCGCATTACATCATCAATATGCCAGAAAATTTTTTTCTAGAATTCTTTTTGACTTAACATAAAATATCGAGTTCTTTCTTGACATGACGATTGATCTCTTCCTGTACAAATTGGGATAATAATATCTTGGGTTTTCTTAATTTTTTATATAAGGCATAGTTTTAAAATAAAAATCACGCGCGCGTGAACAATTGTTCACGCCGATCACTTTAGCAAGAAAAAAAAAATGAATGTGTCTCAATACTTTGATATAATACGTCATTATACATAAGATATTAATATGTCTCGCAAATCTAGAAACAATAGGCGAAAAACTCAAGGCAAATTCACGGATAACCCTACACAGTATATGCAATTCAAAAATCTCGTTAAGTATATGCACATCATAGAAGGTGAAAATATAGTTATAATCAATAGGAGTACCCAGGATGTGAAAGCGATTTTTAATTATGAAGAGGTATATAGATATCTAGAGGTAAATAATCTCGATTCGGGTATTTTAAATATGTATAGGAAATAATTGGCTTATTTTTTCGAATGCACAAAAAAATCGATCACCAGGGTTAGTTTTTATTGATATAGAAAAAATAAAAATACAGGATAAAGAAACCTTAATTAGGTGGAGGGGAAGACATTGTTGAACTACTTTCATCACTTTCGTGGGTTACAGAATTAAATAGTAAAGACAGATCAACGATCAAAATTCTCTATAATTAAAAAAATAGTGATTAAGATGCGGAATAAATATATCATAGAATATAAATGGATGCATACCCGTAGCAACAACAAAGTCTCAATGAACTCAAATATAGCCTTCCTATCATTTGTAAATTGTGTTGGAATATTCACCGATTTTAAAAGAAAAAGACGGCTTATTCTCTCATGATCACGAATAAGAACGTATAGATTGAATTTCCGTCCAGCAACTTGAAATCTGAGAATGGCGAACTCATCTTTTTCTTCTAATTTACACCCTCTATTCGTCCAATATAAACCATCATTAAGCTCCCGCCACAATTTCACTCTATCATCATCTTCTTTTGTGTCGCTACAAATAATACGTGAGCATTCAGCAAACATTAATTCATAGTCTCTATCCATATGTTTCGCTATCAACATAATGTCTGGACGCTTTCCTTTCTCCCCTCTTCTGTCTTTGCTAGCCACGCTTTGGCGTTCCGCTCTATAATGGAGGAAATGTAAATAAAAAATATTAGGAAAATAAGAGAGTTCACTTACGTGCTAATATATGCAGATTTTCCTATTGGCAGATTTTTTAATGTGGCTCGAATAACAGGGACAATAATATCTGCTATGTATGTTCCCTCACTCTGCGTCTTAGCGAATTTAGGGCTAAAAGCTGGATTTTTCCAGATCTCTCCCCTATAGTATAAAAACATCATTATTATAAAATTTTATGAATGGGTTGACAATAAATAGATCCAGTATAATACTTACAAAGTATCAAGTATTCTAACCGCAATATCTCTAAGAACCTCTTCCCTCTCCCCCCAATTCTTATGTGAAAGTTTTTGTGAAGGTATCTCCATAGAACCATCGTCATAGTTTGTTAAAAAATCATCACATACTGTTTCGATTGAGTGAGGGAGAGCTACTTGCATATGTTTCACCGGTTCCTACAAATATATATTTCATTAATTTTAAGTATATATTTTATAACGCAAAGATGCATTTATATTGTTCTATAAACATAATTGGAATATATTCTATTCTTACCATGAAAGACTTGTAATCATCTTCTGGTAATTTCTTGACCATCTCCATTTCACTACTGAGAACCTGGCTCGCAAGTGGATCGCACCATGAAAGTTCCGAGGGATTAACATTTCCTAACCTCTTCCTTAAAATATTAGCATACCGAGCCTTGCTTTTTTTTAGATCCCCTTTTAATATCCGCAAATTTTTTTCAATTGTCTCGATGGTCAATTCTTCTTCTCGTCTAGCAACCTCGAAATCTCGAAGACTACACACTCCTTCGAAGGCGTCATCGAACTAGCGCGTAAAAACTCAAGTTAGATATTGTTATAAATAGATCTATACTAAATTCGTGTGCGCACACGTCGGATTTTTATCATGCAAAATTACCAACTATGTATGGCCAGTACATAGATGATAAATTACACGACATACATATTCGTCTTAAACTAGAAGAAAAGAAATACCCCCATACGTCTGTGGATTAAACCATTTTTGATCAACCCAGGGCTTGTATGGCTTTGGATATAACTTTGTCCCAGTTATCAGGAATATACTCCGCGCTATCATCATATAAAATATAAAGTTTTCCTATCAAATGATTTAATCACTAACCTTTAAAGGTAAACTCAGAAGCTTTAGGTATTTTTCCGAACCAGGTGTATATGAAGGCATAATAGCAGAAATTGCTTGGTGAAATATTTGTCTTAAATTATCCTTTAAGATCCAAGGCTCTTCATTCATTGCCTGATAAATTACTGAAAACGCAGTTATATGCTCTGGTAATGCAATACGGAGAAAATTACAGATAGAAACATATAATGTGGACATATTTGCGTGGTTAGTTTTGAGATATAAAAAATAATAGATTTCTTTGATAATACAAGTAATAAAATCACTATAAAAGCAATGAATAACCATAACTTCGATATACTGCCCTTTTAAACGTTTTCGTTCATCTCTTTCTACGTCTTCTTTCGGTTCTACAGAATGAGTATAATGCAGAGGAATAAAGAATGTTTTTTACGCCAAGAATTATCTTACAAAGAAAATGAATGTACATGAGGTAATTAATCGAATTTGGTTAATCGCACAAATAAACATGCATGCATAATTTATATAGTTACACCGCACAAGTACAGTCGGAACTCGATAAGACGTAACTCGATAAAACGAATTTTTGTTATAACGAAGTTTTTCTAGTTTACCAATTCATTTATAATAAAATCAACTCGATAAGACGAAGATTCCTATTGTTTCACTTTAATGTTTAAGATGATGTTTTCATATGGTTCCATATATAGTAAACTATAACTCGATAAGACGAATAACATCGGTTTATCGAAGGAAACTTCGCTTTATTTTGTACAATTTTATAAATGATTTACAGTAGTGGTAGTACGTATTGTTCCCTAAAATTAAAGATGAAAAATACACTGACGTTGAAAGATAAAAGAGAAATATGTGTTCTAAAACAATCAAAACCTACTCCAACGAATAGAGACCTTGCTATTCGTTTTAAAATTCGTGAAAATACTGTTTGTGACATATTAAAACGAAAGTCAGAATATCTTGCTATTAATCCAGAAGATCCCAATTCACATAATAAACGTTTACGCAAAGGAAAATATTCAGGTCTAGAAGATGCATTAATTCTTTGGACAACACAAATGCTTAAAGCAAATTTAACTATTAATGGTTCTGTATTACAATCAAAAGCAATATGTTTTGCGGAATTGTTAGGTTTCCGAGATTTTAAAGCATCAGGCGGATGGCTAAGTAATTTTAAAAAAAGACATAATTTTTCTCAATATAGTAAAGCTGGCGAAGCTAATAGTGCACCATTAGAATTATTACCATCTGAACGTGATCGATTACAAAATATTATTTCACATTATGATTTGGATAATGTGTACAACTGTGATGAAACCGGTAAATAATTTTATTTACAAACGGTATTTAATGAAAAATTTTAAATTTAACATTATACTAGCTCTATATTGGCAATTAGAACCATCCAAGACCTTGGCACAGGGACCTATATCAGGTATCAAAAAATCGAAAAATCGCATTACAGTTCTATTAACATGTAATGCTACAGGTAATGATTACATCAAGCCATTAATTATTCATAAATATAAAAACCCTCGTGCATTAAATGGAAAACAAAGAGAGGACTTTCCGGTAGAATATTATTGGAACTCGACTGCCTGGATGCAATTATCAGTATGGCATGACTATTTAAAAAAACTTGATACATCTATGCGACAAAAAAACAAAAAAATTCTACTTTTGGTGGATAATGCACCAACTCATTCAAATCGTGACCTTAATTTAACACATGTTACAATTGAATATTTATTACCAAACACAACCGCACATCTCCAGCCACTCGACGCAGGAATAATTAATTCGTTTAAGGTTTTTTTAATCTTATTATTATGTAGTTGGGAAATAAAAATAAAAAAAAAATAATAATGTATTAACATTTAATTATTAGGCCAAATATCGCAAATTACTGGTACAAAATCGTATAGAGGCATATGAAATTTCTCAAGAATTCGAGACTCCTATTGTTCCATTAAATATCTGGAATGCAATTGAATGTTGTGCAAAATCTTGGAAAGGTGTAAGTTCCGAAACAATTCAAAATTGTTGGGAAAAAACCCAAATAATCCCACCATCATCACAAGATAGTCATATTGTAGAAACTGTTCAAGATAATTTTGAAGAAGAATCATCACAACTGGAACATCTAATTGACAAATTACCATTTGACGATCCTATTATGGCAATTGATTATATTACGATTGACAATGAAGTGGTTGAAGAAGAAACAGTAATGGAAGATGAAGAAATCATAGCTACAGTCACATTGACATCTAACAATGGTAATCAAGAGGAAGAAATAGAAACTCCTGTAGTTACTTTAACTGAAGCATTGAGAGGTGCTGAAGCACTTCTTAATTTTGTAACTTACCCACCAGAAAAATTTGAAATTTCAACAAAGCAAATTTCTAGTATTCGTTCTGTTAGAAGTAGCATTTTATTATATAAAAGTTCACTAGTGCATCAACGTAGTATAGATGAATATGTAAACTTTGATGTATAATTTTTTAAACCGAATTTTTTTTTTAAAATATATTAACTTCGTCTTATCAAAGATTACTTGATAAAACGAATATTTGATAAAACGATGTTTTGAGCCCAAAACAAGTACATCGGTTTAACGAGTTCTGACTGTATATAAATAGTTTTTTTATTAATAATTTATATTTATACATGAAGCAAAATTTTAAAAATCCATTGCAATGCAAATTTAATTATATATATTGAACAAGATTCATCAAAACACACAGAATTTCATTAATTAGAGAATGCTATTAAAATTAACATGTAAAAATATAATGTTCAGCATTTTAAAATACCTGATGATCAAGTCTTAGTATTTTATTTTTTGGATGATTCACACCATCAAATAGATTTTTGTTTGGATCATTCTCAAGATATGCTTCAATAAATTTATGTAAAAAATATAATAATTTTATTAGTAAAAAATATTATACATTATTATTATTTTCTTCTAATGTAGTTCTATTTATACATAACCTAACAGTAAACTTATTACTTATTGTTTCATTCCCCTATTATCTATGATTTTTATTTCCTTCCACATAAATACTATATCTCCACTACCTTCTGATCTTGTACATATATCTGAAAAAACAGCTTCATTATTTTCATAATATTTAATGGCCCAATCTTCTGACCCCAGACATTCATTTAAATTTTCTTTCCCCTCCATTCCTTTAAAAACACATCTATACCACCTATCAACACTTGAATATCTTGTTATATGATTACTAAATATTTGAACAAATACAGCTTCGTGACAAGTTAGAACAAATTTCTTCCATCCTCTTCCACTTCTATTATTTTTGTAGCAACTCCAAAAACCAGATATAATTTCTTGTTTAAATTGCTCAACCAAAAATTCAGGAACTTCTAATGATAATATACTTACAGGTGGACTGTTATATTCTTTATGTTTTTGAGCTTCATGTCTTCGTAAACCATTAATGTTTTTTTACTAATAATCATTTTGACACAAATTGCACTTATAAATTTGGTTCTAATTTACAAAAATAGAATATAAAAACTATTAGATTAAGAAGCTAGAAAACAGTAAACAGTTGTCAACTACTTACTTGGACTTGGATTTGGTTCATTTTTATAATTATGCGTGTATATATATATTTACGTTTATCTAAAATTAAATGTATATAGATCAGTTATTTGACTATTTCTATAGTATTTTTGTCCTACAGTATATAGTGGGACGATTTGGTGGACTTTTTATATTATGAAACTTACCCTGGGACGATTTGGTAGACAATGTAAAGAATATACAACAAAAAAAATTTTTTTTTTTTTTTTTTTAAAAATGTGTTTTTATGAAAATACAAAGTATTGCTAAGAATATCACCTGAAAAAAGATTTTATTTACTAAAAAAAATTATATGTTTACTATGTAGTGAATTTAATCGTCTATATATGCATTGTTAAAAAAAATGGATCAGCACTAATGATTAATTTTTTTATTTTTTTATTAGTATCACGTGCAACCGATAAAATATTCTTGTAAATGTCAAAATGTCACCGCATATAATATATTTTTTTTTTGTTAGAAATTTTAACTATACAATTTGGAAATTTAAATAGAGAAATATTTTTGTTTGATACAAATCTTATGCATGGATGACAAACTTTCAATACAACTCAGACAACTCATCACATACCAACAATAATTCCACCTCAACTAATGGTGGTGGTGGTTTTGTACCAAGTATAATCGCAGAAATAGCATCTTTGGTTGTTATAATTTCAGGAATACTTGTAGCTTTTTTTTATATTTTAAAACGTAGAAAATCTAAGGCTGGAAAGATTATTGAAATGCCAAGTAGTTCTGACTATAATAAACTGAGTGAATACGCAGCATCAATAATTATTATAATTATTCTCATATATGTGTATTTATGTGTGTAATATAATGTATTTTTACTATTCTAATTAAATAATTAACCAATTTTTTTTTTTGCGTTAATGATTCTTTTTCCTTTCAAATGCTGTCGTGTCAACTTTATAAAAATTTTAAAAACTTTTTTTTCAAATAATTAATGCTTCCAACATTTAAAACATCAGGAAATTATTGAGATCACTACCATTATCCATTAGACAAAATACATTCACGGTAAACTGAATTTACCGTTACAAGTCTCAACCGAGTCTTCTTTACAACGAATTATTTCCCGTGAAACCAAACATTTCAAATATAACACAAAATATAAAAATCCACACAAAAATTACGACATTTAGTAAGGCACCGTAACACGGTAACCTTTCCAATAAAAGAAATCTCAGACTGATATAAATAGAATTTCCATTATACTCGTGTTACTATTACTGTTTTTTGAAGCATTCCTTTTTTGAAAGAAAAAAAAATTACGAGACAACTAATGGATATTGACATTATTGACCAATCTCAAGTTGAAACTTGGCCACTGATGGAACTTGATAATACTTATATATTTAATAATAATAATAATTATATACATCAACATAGTAATTATGATTATGGTAATACTTATGCACTTGATAATAATTATAATAATTGTATACATGATAATATTTATATACTTAACGACTTGGAACCATTAGTATCTATAAGATACTATAATACAGGCGAGCCGGAGTATAGCAAGCACGCAAGGGAGCCAGATTATTTCCAACAAGAGACTTTAAGGGAATATTTACAAAATAATCATTCAAAGTTGACTTTGAGTGGTAGAATTACACTCTTTAAAACTTTGTGCTTATCATTAAGTGATATACATGACAGAGGTTTAATCTATCGTAATCTACATAGCGGGAAGGTATTAGTACAAGCAGGTAAATGTTATATTACAGATTTAGGATCGTGTGGACCAGTTGATGGTAAAAATGAAAAGGATGGAATGATTCCATATATTGCACCCGAGGTTCTTCGAAAAAGAAGCAAAAATACAAAAGAATCTGATGTTTATGGTATTGGAATGTTGATGTGGGAAATATTTTCTGGAAGTCCACCATTTGATAATATAGCCCATGATCATTGTTTAATTTTGGAAATCTGTAAAGAAGATTTAAGACCATCAATTTTACCAAATATGCCTGAAGAATATGCGGAAATGATGCAAGAGTGTTGGGATGTTGACCAGTCTAAAAGACCAACTATTGGTGAACTTTACAAATTTGCTAGGGATTTTTCAGCAAATGTTGATGATAATCAAGGTAAACTAGATTTTCATTGATAACTTTTTAATAAAATTTTACTTTAATTTTCTGAATTTAATTATTTTTCAATGTGATGCTTTTATTTGTTTAATTAAATTATAGTTGAAGTTAAGGATAATGCTATAAATAAAGGTAATGATTTAAATTTAGATATTAACTTTACAACACAGAATAACTTTTATTAAAACATCATCTAATTAAATACATTTATCTTTTTTTCTTAGAATGTAAGTATCATATCATAAATTGACTTTTACAACATAAAATAAACCATCATCTAATTAAATATTTTTATTTTTTATTTCTTAGATGGTAAGTGTTATATTATAAATTAACAACTTTACAACGTAAATAATTTTTAATAAAATATCATCTACTTAAATACTTTTATTTTTATTTTTTTACAATAACCAGTTCGTAAGTATATTATATTATAAATTAACAACTTTGCAACACAATATAATTTTTATTAAAACATCATCTAATTAAATATTTTTATTTTTTTTACAATAACCAGGTCGTAAGTATTATATTATAAATTAACAACTTTAAAACACAAAATAATTTTTATTAAAACATCATCTAATTAAATACATTTATTTACAATAACCAGCAAGTAAGTATTATATTATAAATTAACAACTTTCCAACACAAAATAATTTTATTAAAACATCATCTAATTAAATAAATTGATCTTTTATTTCTTTACAACAACCAGCTCGTAAGTATTATGCTCTAATTAACTTTTACAACACAAAATAATTTTTATTAAAACATCATCTAATTAAATATTTTGATTTTTTATTTTTTTTTACAATGACCAGTTTGTAAGTATTATATTATAAATTAACAACTTTCCAACACAAAATAATTTTTATTAAAACATCATCTAATTAAGTAAATTTATTTTTGTTTTTTTTTACAATAACCAGTTCGTAAGTATTGTATTATAAATTAACAACTTTACAACACAAAATAATTTTATTAAAACATCATCTAATTAAATTTTTTTATTTTTATTTCTTAGTGAGTAAGTATTATATTATAAATTAACAACTTTACAACACAAAATAATTTTTATTAAAACATCATCTAATTAAATACTTTTATTTTTGATTTTTTTGCATTAACCAGAAAGTAAGTATTATATTATAAGTTAACAATTTTACAACACAAAATAAATTTTTATTAAAACATTATCTAATTAAATAATTTTATTTTTTATTTCTTAGATCGTAAGTGTTATATTATAAATTAATTTTTACAACACAAATAAACTTTATTAAAACATCATCTAATTAAATATTTTTATTTTTTATTTCTTAGGACGTAAGTATTATATTATAGATTAACTACAACATAAAATAATTTTTATTAAAAATGCAAGGCTCTACATGAGACAGCTTGCAGGCCAAATAACTTGGTAAGCTCACAAGCTGGCTCTCAAGCTGAATGAGTTATTTAGCTCACAAGTCAGCTCGCAAGCTGAATAAGTTATTTGGCTTACAAGCCAGCTCATGAGGAGCCTTATAAAAACATCATTTAATTAAATAAATTTATTTTTTATTTCTTATTCTTAGAGAGTAAGTATTATATTATAAATTAACCTTTATAACACAAAATAAAACACCATTTAATTAAACAATTTTATTTTTGTTTCTTTATAATAATCAGATGGTAAGTGTTATATTATAAATTAACTTTTACAATACAAAATAAATTTTATTAAAACACCATCTAATTAAATATTTTATTTTTTATTTCTTAGGGAGTAAGTATTATATTATAAATTAACAAAATAAATTTTATTAAAATATCATCTAATTAAATATTTTTATTTTTTATTTCTTAGGGAGTAAGTATTATATTATAAATTAACAACTTTACAACACAAAATCATTGTCTAATTAAATACATTTATTTTTATTTTTTTACAATAACCAGTTCGTAAGTATTATATTATAAATTAACAACTTTACAACACAAAATATTAAAATGTCATCTAATTAAATTTATTTTTTATTTTTTAGGGAGTAAGTATTATATTATATAAACTTTATTAAAACACCATCTAATTAAATAATCTTATTTTTTGTTTCTTTATAATAACCAGATGGTAAGTATTATATTATAAATTAACACACTTTACAACACAAAATAATTTTTATTAAAACATCATCTAATTAAATATTTTTATTTTTTATTTCTTAGATTGTAAGTATTATATTATAAATTAACAACTTTACAACACAAAATAATTTTTATTAAAACATCATCTAATTAAATATTTTTATTTTTTATTTCTTAGATCGTAAGTGTTATATTATAAATTAACTTTTACAACACAAAATAATTTTTATTAAAACATCATCTAACTAAATAAATTTATTTTTGTTTCTTTATAATAACCAGGCAGTAAGTATAATATTATTATATCATAAGTTTACAACCCAAATGATTTTATTATACATCAATTAAATTTTTTTTTTTATTTTTTTTTTTTTATAACAACATCCATCATCTAATTAAATAATTTTATTTTTTTATAATAACCAGGAAGTAAATATAATATACTAGTGGCATTAAAAAACTACATAATTCACAGAATATTTCTGATGAATTTCTTATCATATTATAAGTTTACAACACATGATCCTTATTAAAACATTAACTAAACAATTTTATTTTTATCTTTTATAACAACTAGATTATGGAGATTTACATAATCATTTATCAAAAAATTTCATCAACCATCATCCGAATAATAATACTTTTAACAATAATTCTAATAATCATGATAATCATGACTTTGTTCCAAATTGTAATTACGTCAATCACATCGATCAAACTGCAGGCAACCACTACAATAATTCAATTCATCAAAATCCAGGGGATAATAACTCTGTCAGAAATAATAATAATTATTTTGGTGATGGTAATTTTGTTCATATTGCCAACCAAAACTCGGAGATTATTAATAATGTTCTCATTAAACAGAACAATGCTATTAACCCAAGTGGCATAATCAACCATAATAATGATTATATCATTGACCAGTATCCAACTATTGCTGCTACAAGCATTAATCATCTGAACAAATTTTTTGACAGTGATTTTATTGCTTATCAAAATCCCGTCAGCTTCAATTATTTTATCAACAAACAACTACTTATTAATATAGTATCACTTCAGAATCTCCAAAACGAAAAAATTACTTGGAAAGATAAAATTATGTCACTTTTTTGGATTTATTATGAGTAAATTTTTAAATAATAATAATTATTATTTTATTAAAATAATTAAGATATTATATTAATTTATTTATTTATTATTAATGTAAATTTAGAATAAATTATTTGCTGAAAATCTCCAACAAACTGAACAGAACAAATGAAAATTATAAAAAATAATGATTTTTTTTTTTTTAATATGTTATTATTGTCATTTTTTACTTTATATTTTTATTATTACTGTTTTATTTATTTCTATTTAGTGTTTTATTTTTTACTTAAATATTATTATTTTTTCTTTATATTATCGTCATCATTATTACTTAACATATATACAATATTATTTTTTCTTTATATTATTGTCATCGTCATTACCTAACATATACAATATTATTTTTTCTTTATATTATCGTCATTGTTATTTACTTAACATGTATACAATATTATTTTTTCTTTATATTATTGTCGTTGTTATTACTTAACATACTAATACAATATTATTGTTTACTTAAATATATTATTATTTTTTTACTTTATATTATATTATCGTCATTATTATTACTGAAAATGGCACAAATATATGTATTCATTGTCAAAGAATCTTTTTAGCTTAAGAAATCAATATACCCATCAGGGGATTCAGCATTGCCCTGTTTGGGAAATTTTATCAAAAAATATTTGACCAAAAATTTATTTTAAATAAAAATTTGATGTTTTTATCTGATTAGCTCTCCACCTCAAAAAAGTGAGCTTTTACTTTAATTGAAAGCAAATAATTAATCATTTGTAATTTATTTTTTTGTGAGTTCAAAGTATTTGATCACATGTTTACACTAATTACCGTATACTTCCGAAAATAAGCAACGAGTTTATAATTTATGACGAAAATTGTATCTCACGAGCTCAAAACATTTTTCAGAATTAAAAATCTTATTTGATAATGATTTAGAGCAGTTTATGAAAAGAGATTTCCTTTATGGGGGTTCTCTAGCAAAAGGTAGCCTCTGACCAATATTAAACTTTTTGCATAATATATTAATATTAATATATTTATATTACAGGGTCGTGTTATTTAGTAAAAAAGAATTAATTTATAAAATAGGTTGAATTGATCTACAACCCCATATTTTATATACAATTAATAATAAATAAGTGGTATGGCGACGTAGTCGCCTGCCAATTGCTAGTTGTCAGTAATAATAATAACAATAATCAATTAAAAAAACTGATCCACGATTAAGGATTAATTAATGCTTTTATTATCCCTTTCAGACATGATTAAACATTTATCTAATGATTGTTACGCGACCATCAAAGAAAAAAAAACAAAAATTCTTATAGAACATTACTTCACAACAAAGAGATCGAACAAATAGTTTCACCTAATGATGACATTTAACCTTTTAAACATATAAAATATGCATATGGGACGTTTTGGGCTATAAACAGGAATCAGGAAAACCCTGATAAAATAGAAAATTGAGCAAAATCTTTAAGAATAATTCGATTGCTATATTATCTTTTTTTATTATATATTACTTTTTATTGGTTGAAATTTGTTAAATGTTAGTCGCTAAAATTTTGGAGGGTGTGTGAATTAATATGTTGAGTCCAAATTTTAAAATATAAAGTAGTTCTTGGGTTCTATACCAGAGATATATTATACTGTTTTTTGTTATTGTTATGTAACCTTTTTTGTGATCGATTTTCAAAATGTCTTCGCCTGTGAAATAACCCCAATATCAGGCCATATTATACTTTTGGAACAATTACACACTCTAACCAATACTATTCATTACAATATTGAAAAGGTACACAAGAGAGAAAAATGTCAGCAGAAAAATATTACTGTGGGCACAGCATGTGCAATTGGTCAATATATTGATAGAGGATAAAGCTCCGAACTTGCAGTCCGAATTTATACTTGGCTCAAATTTAATAAAACAATAAACTATCTCTTAAACGGTCAGAGTATTCTTTAATGGTAACGCGAAATGATTTTTTGATCACGATCTTGCATTCTTATTGGCCAATTTAACGATCTGCAAAGTAAAAATAGTCAATCGACCAACTTTTAAAGAAGATTTTACGAAAACCACAAGGACAACAACCAAATTTTTATTCACATATCAAACAGCCGAATCTCAAAGATCATTTTCGTATTAGGAAGTAATACCTTCAGAAAAAGTTTTTTATAACAGAAAAAAATTTTCGGCTATCAATAGCCGAAATACCGTTTAAGGGATAATAAATTATATAATATACTTGAATTTTGAACATGACAGACTAAAAATTCAATGAAAATAATTCAAGATTCCATGTCCTAACAATATTTGTGCTTCTATTAAAAAATGTTTATTAGGTTCTGAACAGGTACGTATTACTTTACCGACAATCATTTTACCGACAACACGTGGCACGCCATTTTAGCATTTTATTTGTTGTTTGATCATGTGGAGGTTAAATGGCGCACCGCATGTTGTCGGTAGAATGATTGTCGGTAAAATGAATGCCTCCCAGTTAAAAACCTCGTTTCAACGAATCTATGGGACACATAAGAAAATCCCTAAAATTCGTTATACCAAAATTACTAATCGCGTTTCAACGAATTTTATATGCGAAGCAAAAATCTTAAAATTCGTTTTAACGTTATAAATTCATTGAAACAAGAATCGTCGATACGAGGTTTGACTTACTAATTATTAATTATTATTTTATTTCTAATCTATTTTGTTATAAATATGTTTGGCTTTGTTTAATTTATAGTGGCGACAGAAAAGATTTGTAATAAGAATAAAAACAAGCAGTTCTTTTGCGTTTTAAAAAGGCTTAGTTGATGTTTCTTGACAATCATTAAGATTTTGGATGATTTTGTTGAATGAATCATCTGACCACAAATATATATATAATCAATATTTCATTTGCTTCGCACTCTTTCTTAAACAAAAATCTTTTTTTTTTACAAAAATGCCATCTATTATATCCTCAGTTGTGTTTATCAAGAGTGTGGGTGGAGGGAAGGCCTATACAGGCATTGTTTACAGTAGAATAGACAATGATAATGTTGAGGTCACGTTTCCAACAAATGAAAATATTACTAAAATAAACATTCAGAAAATCACTACAAACTTTGAAATTAACGTGTAAATGCCTCAAGGTATCAATTCCCACTGCAGAACGCTTTTTCTTCGACGGTTCATAATACCAAAGGCCTATGTGACTCTGAAAGTAGATGAAAATATGTTTGCACCATGTAGCAATGAGCGGGCTCCTTCTTGGAAATCCGCTAGTAGATAAGGAAGTCGTAGCTGAATATAGAAGGTTTAATTGACGATCCGCGAATAAATGAGAATTGTCGATCAATTTACTATTATAAAAAGGAAAATCCTATATACAGGACCGGTCCTGTGGCTGAATATACAGGACCTTCCTAATTTGGAAGTGGCACCTATGATC
>CAUDNR010001084.1:3957-17586 GCA_958430865.1 Entrophospora sp. SA101
TTTGCACATAAAATGTTTCACAATTTTGGTGTAACATGCTGCGCGCGCACCCTGCGCACCCTGAATTTCCAACACTGCTGACACCTGATCTGTTACCACGGGCAAGTCAACATGGTTATAGACTCGTTGATCTTGATCTTTAAACGTGATAGGATCTGAAATAAGTTCAACAGATTTTAATTTATTCATGTTTTATGAAACAATGATAGATTAATAAGTTTAATATGCAAGATTTATTGTATCTTCTAACACAAGTGTTTGTGTACGAGTATCAATCAATGGTTATGGGAAGGTTTCTGTCGACCCTTTTATATTATAATCCCAGGCTATTTTAAGATTGATTAAATTTTCACTAGTGTATTTTCGCATGTTACACCTTGCAAAAATATTGTTATGCATTTGTCGTGTAATTCTTGCACAAAAAGCTATTTTAAGCATTTTAATGAATTTATGTATGCCTTTGAACAAATAACCATAAGCCAGTATTTTTTTGGCAACCATATATTTACATTGAATTTTTTAAGATTGTCTGTTATAACTTTGGACCTTAATTTTCACGAAAGTCAATTCTGATATTAATGCTAATATTAGTATACTGTATATTGATATTAATATTAATATATTTAAGAATTCAATTATTCATTATTTTTTAAATATAACAATGAATAATTCGTAATAAGTTTTTTTTGTAATGTTACAATTCTATTATTTTTTTCATGAAATTCATATATGTATTCTACGTGGAATCCATAGCTGCCCAAGAGTAAATTATTTATTTTTAATATAAGAAAAGAGAGAATTTTTACATCTTGAAAAAACCAAGTTCATGCGACTTCCTCCTTTGCATTGATACATTTTTTTAAATTTTATATATGTCGATCGCCCTATCGACCATCAAATACACTGTTGTCTCGAATGGCAGATATTTTTTGTTAAATTCTTTTTTTAATATCATGATGTTTGTCATCATTTAATAAGCCTCTCACTCTCAACAATTTCTACGCCTATAATTTTCTTTACTACTTCTGTGTTCGAGACACTCATATTTAAGTAAATTGATCTTTATATAACAAAAAAAAAATTTTTTTCTTAATAAATGATGTTAAGCCCTATAAAAGTGATTTCTATTTATTGCTTAAATTATATGGCCTTTTTAATAGAAACGGGCCATATTGTTTTGAGAAAATTAAAAAAAGGTCTGTATTTCAAGTAATTCACTATTGTTTTTAAAACTTTAATGGAAAGGTATCTCAAAATTTATCAAGTAAAGCAGGAATAGTTTCTAAATCAAAAATGTTCTAGATGAGGAGTTACATATAACAGCAATATTAACTCAAAATTGCTTTTTTCACAATATTGTACAATTTGAAGTATTTTTTTTTTTTATTTGCGCGTTTTTTCTCTCTCGGGAAAAAAATTAAATCATCATAAATTTATTTATGATTAAACAGGTAGTAAATAGATATAACGCCTGTTGATATATCTGACACAATAGCAAAATATGGTGGCAATTTAGAGAAAAAACTGATTTTGTACTTTATATTTTTCTTAATATAAGCAACAGTGTTCGTTATCAAAACTAAAACATAAGTCAAAACGAAAGATTTTGACTTTCGCACAGTTGTGAAATTCTATAGTTTGGAAACGAACACTAATAGCAAAAAATAAAATGATGATGATATTTGACCAAAGGTTTTTGGAACATTATATATATATTACTAAAATATGCCTATGATGGTAAAATTCACCAGAATTGGCGTTATGAAAATAAAATTCATAATTTATAAATTTAGGATGATGTTAATGAAACTTTACTATCATTTTTATCTATTATAAATAACAAATGACAGAACAACTTCGGGTCTTCGTTTGAAAACATTAACATTCAAATAAAATAAAAACTTTAAAATCATTATAAATCCTTAAAATCGTAAACCTTTAAAATAAAACCACTGTTTTATTTATTTTATTTTCGTTTAAAATGAAGCGTTTTAGTAAAAGCTATGTTTTATTTGCTTTAGTTAGTAAGCAAAAGTTGGAATTGATGTTGGTTATAGTCATTTTATATATGATGGGATTTGTCAATGTTCCATTGTAAAATGATTGTGAACTTTATTAAAAGAAAAATTGAATCTCAAAATAACAAAAATCAATTATTATAATATGTATATTTATTTTGAATCAATGTTTATATAACTTTTAATAACAAACCATCTTTTAAATCAAAAACCAATCCATGAATTTGTATTGTTTGTTCAGCAGATTTAACAAAATAATTTTTACTAATTTTTTCCACTTGTTTCACAACATTAGCTTTGACCAATTTGTCTTGAACTTCAGGAGTTCCAAAATTTGGATTGGTGTGAGAGAATTCGGGGTTTATCGTTGCCAATCCACGTATTCCTTCTAGCCATTTTTCTAGATCAGGTTCAAGGCCTGGCTCAAAACAGCTTTTTGCTCCACCACAACCTGTATGGCCTAAAGAGGGGTAGAAAAGATATTATTTATTTATCATTTTCATTAAAAAGAATTGAATATTTAAATTAAAAATTCATTTATTATTTACCACAAATAACAATATGAGAAACTTTCAAATAATTGACAGCATATTGTAACACTGACATGCAATTGGCATCATTGGGGTTGAATTGATTTGCTATGTTACGATGCACAAATAATTCGCCAAATCCTGATTTAGTGATGAGTTCAGGCGGAACACGAGAATCAGAACATCCTGTATAATGAACGAATGAATGAATAAATTATCTTTACCAGATACTATTTTTATATAACTATAATGATAAAAATCAATTTAAACATTACCAAACCAAAGAACTTTTGGTTCTTGTTTTTTAAGTTTATCAAAAAATTCTTTATTATTCTGATTTTCACTTGACCATTGTTGGTTATTTTCAAGTAATTCTTTAATTTTATCGCCTTTAAAATCATCCTTCACTTCTTTAGCAGATAAGCACCAGTTGAAATAACGAAAATTACTATTTGATAGAATGATCATTTAATATTTTTGTGATTTGGATCAACTTCATTAATGTGATAAATCGTACCTGATTGCTCCATTAACCGCATCATAGGAGTAAGCTTTTCCGATATATAGCGGCCCATCATGGAATGAAACAGTCTCCGGGATGTAACATATCCCGTCTATTTTACCGTCTATGTAAAGATCTAATTTATTTCCAGGACCAGAAAATACATAAGCTATATGGTACCATTTGTTTAATGAAAGTGAGGGAAGAAGGGTGAGTTTTATATAATTAACCAAGCTGGTTGCGAAGCCAGCAGACATTCTCTCTCCATGCATCCAGATCCCAGGCGTCAAGTTTTTATCGTCAGTACCTAAATGTATGTATATTTTATTTGAAGCCGAGAAATCACCAGTTGGATAAAATTATAAAAAAAAAAATCAATTTTAACCAATAATTTTGCTGACGATGCAAAAAGCATACCTTTGTGAAAAATAGTAGTCCAGTTAGGATTATGACTCAAAAGTTTCAATCGGAATGTCACTGACACCTGATTTGTTACCACGGGCAAGTCAACATGGTTAAAAACTCGTTGACCTTGAGCTCCAAACGTAATAGGACCTGAAATAAGTTCAACGGATTTATTCATGTTTTATGAAACAATGATAGATTAATAAGTTTAATATGCAAAATTTATTGTATCTTCTAATACAAGTGCCAATGGTTATGGGAAGGTTTCTGTCGACCCTTTTATATTATAAACCCAGGCTATTTTAAGATTGATTAAATTTCATCTAGTGTATTTCGCGTGTTACACCTTGCAAAAAAGTTAATATTGTTATGCATTTATAGTTTTACATCGTGTAATTCTTTCACAAAAAAATACCAAATTGCTATTTAATGAATTTCTATAAATGTACGTGTACCTTTGCACATATAATCATAAGCCAATAATTTTTTGGCAATTAATGAAATTATTTTAAGGTTATATTTTTATTGTCTGTTATAATTTTGGACCTTAAGTTTCACGAAAGTCAATTCTGATAATTAGGCGTGGTGAATTGGTTATCATTGGATAAATAAAAGGGAATTGCTATTTCTCACCGGTGGTGATTGTCACCACTTAAGGAATTATGATTAACCCCAACCCTAACTCCGCCCCACGCAATTTTAATTCCTTAGGTGGTGACAATCACCACCGGTGAGAAATAGCAATTCTCTAAATAAAAAGGGACACAAAAAATTTCTTTAAAATTAAAAAAAAAATTTAACAATAATAATATATAATCTATTCTATCTACAATAATACCGTTTTGAATAGTCGTGGCATTACTTAGAACCCTTTCAATATAAAAATATATTCACTAAAAGTTTTTAATAATGAGGTTCATGCTTATTATATAAAATAAGTCTGTTCATCTATGAGCTGGATATTTTCATATTAATGAATGTCACCATTTTATTGAAATTTGGTCATATATATATACAGTACTTACCCAAAAGTTTCGGACCCCCTAAGTTCATTAATTACGCAAAATACTACATAACATTTACACAAAAAATTTATATTTATTTATAGCTTAGATTTTCGAGAAACTATATATAAAATTCCAGGCTTTTAGCACCGATAGATCTCAAATAATAATAAATAAAAAATTTCTGATTAATTTTCGAAAATAAAAATTTTGAAGATCAATTTTTTCAATTTTTTGAATTTTTTGACGGATTTTTTCAACATCAACATTTAAATATATACATTTAAAATTTAATATTTGGTAGGCCATCCATTACTTGCAATGCATGCAAGCCTCTTCTGACTGTGTTTATTGAAACTTTCAAACCAGTTTTTTGATTGAGTTGATTTTTTATTACTTTAGCTGTTTTGTGTGGTTATTTTTCATGGCAATTTTTTTCAATAATTTTTGATGATCACTATTTAGTATTTTTGGTCGGCCACTTCGAGGCAAGTTTTTAACATCCCTTCTTTCTTCATAACTTTGTATAGTTTGAATAACTGTGGTTTTAGAAAAGCCAAGGATTTTACTAATTTTTGTTTTTGAAGTATTACCTTTATAAAGACCAATAATTTGACCACGATCAGCTTCAGTTAAATTAGTCATTTTCGTGTTGTTTAAAAATTTATCAAAAAAAAAAGATAATAGAATTACGTATAAAAAAAAATTATTTTGTTTTTTTTTGAGATTCCAATGATCTTAGACTATCACATATAAAAATTTCAAAACACATTTCTATATAGATTTTGGTGCAATTGTTAAAAAATCACTTGTCAAGATCTTTTATTTTCGAAAATTAATCAGAAATTTTTTATTTATTATTATTTGAGATCTATCAGTGCTAAAAGCCTGGAATTTTATATATAGTTTCTCGAAAATCTAAGCTATAAATAAATATAAATTTTTTGTGTAAATGTTATGTAGTATTTTGCGTAATTAATGAACTTAGGGGGTCCGAAACTTTTGGGTAAGTACTGTATATATATATCAATAAATGTTAGAAAGTCGTCATTTTGAAAAGTAATAAATTTGCTATGTTATTACATCCCGATATCTTATATGCACCATTTTATCAAAACTTGGTTGTCATTTATTTAACTAAACAGGATATTTTACAAATATTTGCTGCATGTTTGACCTATGTCAAATTTGATTCTTTTACTTGTGTAAGAAATCTTCATGCCATGTGACCAAGAAATATTCGAGACATTAACATTTCCGAGTTATCTAATGAGTGAAGAAATCCTTTTGCGTTGCAATAGAAATGCACAAGTGAAGTTCATTTGTTTCCGAATTACATGCTCAATAAATTGAGAATATTTACTTCTAGATAATCGCATAATCCAATACTTCCTTTTTCTCTTGTGTGTTACTATTTATGGTTTTCGTATTTATCACGGTTTTGATATTAATATTGTAAATATTGCAGTAAATTTACCTTATCCTTGGATTTATGTTTGCGAGACATATTATGATGTATATCGATCTATGAGTATTTTTTGTGTGAAAATGAGAGAAATTGATTTCACATATTAATATAGTCAAACCTTGCCATATTGGATTATGATTAAATTTGCGTTATGACAGTTGCATTGAACATTGTTTAAAATTTGCATTTGGAAGTTGAAAGAATAATATCCAATTAGTTGTGAAAAATGTATCCAAGTTGACTCTGCTTCCAATAGGTTCTGCAGATTATTCTAAATGAAATAAACCAAATAATTGAAATTACAGCATCAACCAGGAAGACTTATTTGAATGCACAAGTCAATGCAGTTTTACTTCATATATAGATAAGGATGAAATTGTCATAATAGCTGGCTGTGGAATGAAAATTTCGCCTCATTCAGCTTGTGGAGTGAGTGAAATCATATTTTTTCTTGGAAATGAGGGTTTACAAAATGCAAATGCATGGTTTGCAGCTTCTTCCTTCGATCCTTATTTTTCTACGATAAAAAAAATTCCCATTGTGGATTAAGTATTATTTGATAATGGAGCATGTTATAGGATTGCATATGTCTACACTTGGACAACTATTTGAAGTTACATTTTCCAGTTAACAATAATGATGATGTGATATGATAAAAAATGCTAATAAAACTTTGTTATTATTTTTATTTACTATTTATCTCATCTGCCTGTGCTGTATTATAAATAATAAATAATGAAAAACAACTTCAGGTCCTTGTTTGAAAACATTAGCATTCGAATAAAATAAAAATAAAATAAAAACTATGCTTTGTTTTTGAAAGTTTATTTACGATTTTAAGGATTTATTTTAAAAAGATAATGATTTTACGGTTTTCATTTAAAGAAAAGACTTAGTAAAAAGCCATGTTTTATTTGCTGTAACCTTTAATAATGAGCCATTTTTTAAATCAAAAACAAATCCATGAACCTGTATTGTTTGTTTAGCATATTTAACAAAATCGATTTTACTAACGTTTCCCATTTGATTCACGACATTATTTTTGACAAATTGGTCTTGAACTGCAAGATTATTACCAAAATCGATGGGTTTTGCTACTTGTCCAAACAATACCCTCAACCATTTCATTAGATTAGGTTCAAGGTTTGATTCAAAACAACTTTTTACTCCACCACAACCTGTATGGCCTAAATAGGAATAAAAGAGAAATTAATACCATTGCAATCTGCTCTTCTATTTTTTTTTGTGGTCTTTCATTTTTAGTCTAACTTGGGGCACTGCATTCTTTGCATTGAATTATTCCCAAGCATTTCTTGGAGAAATTTATTTTCCATCCTGTACTTTTCAAGATTTAATGGGTGAATCTTGGAAGGTACAGGGTACAGGTGAAATTTGTCAATCCCCATACCTGTACTTTTCTGGTGACCCGAACCTTTAACTAAGGCTCCAAACAAATCTAATTGAATTGAATTTTAGAGTGATTTGATTCAATTCCTAAATTTTATATTAAATTTATATTACACAGTGAATCTCAATGTAGTGTATGTGTATCTCAATTTAGTGGATACTAATGGATTGAGGTTTAATAATAGAATTATTCTCCATATAACGAATTTCTTGATACAGTCAAACCTTGACACAGCCAAATGAATTGAGACATGTAAAATTTTAAAAATCCATTATGACAAGAATTTAATATTAATTATTATTATAGTCCACTGTGAGAAGGTTTGACTCATTAACTACTTCATATTCATGGCGTCAATTATGTGATTAACAACTAATGGCAATGAACATTAAATGAGTTGATTAAAAATACAACTTAAAGCAACTATATATTCTAATAAATATTATCTTGAATGGATTCCTTATAATGATTTAACAAATATTGAAAAGATGTGAAGGTGGTTTTTTGCAACTTATACCAAGCTATTTGGTTAAATGGTTATAAATGTTAGTTCACAGAAAAAGAGTAGGAATGTGGCATTAAAAAAATAGTTCACAAAATATTTCTGATGAAATTCTTAATGAGCAAAATTATTTTATTATAGTTGGCTTGGTCTAAAGACCTCCTAAATTTTGGGCAAATTTTAAAAGTATAGAAGTCACTTTCTGTCCCACCTTTTAAAAAAATAGCTCTATTAGTTGATAGAATATGTCTTTGGTTTTTAATGTAATAGAGAGATTTTCTCAAAAAAATTATTTGTTGTAGAGTTCTATTAAGGTTGTGGGCGAAACCTCCTTAGTAATTGCTGAAACCACAGCAAAACTATATTAAATCTTATCAAAAATCCTGTTGAAATTATGCCGAAATGGCGAAACCTCAAAATGCGAAACTCTGCCGAAACTCTAATAAACAATTAATGTGTAACCTGCCGAAACCCTGCTGATTGATTTCTGGATGAATTTTGGCAAGCAACCTTAAGTTCTATTCTTTTTTAAAACATGTATATACTTTACTATGCTCGCGAGGAATTTGTTCACTATGATCATTTCTAAATTTAGGAAAATATTACCAAATTTAGACTAGCACTTGACTATCGTATCTAAATTTGGCAGTAAGAAAGCTAAAATCACGTGAAGTCCTATTTTTTGAAAAATTTTGAACGAATTACAAAATTGCTATTTTTGAAATTTGGCCGCATGGCGCAGCAATAGACCGAGCCAACCATATATTTTTTATTACCCCAAATAAAATTATGACACATCTGTTATTCCCAGTTGATTGATTAATTAAAAAAATTTATTCAATTGGTCTAAAAGTGACATTATTTACAAGGAAAATTTATAGTTTTCTCCAGGATGGAATAGTCCATGTCCATGTCAACAACATTGGTTATATAAATAAATACAATAAGAAATGAAGTATGAATATAACATTAAATAATTCATATAATATCATGATACATATATATTTACAATTACATTGTTGATATTAATGTATAATATTTTAATGAAGTTGTGTGTATAGTTTCAGAGTTCTGAAAGTTCTTTGACTTTATTATCAAAATCTTCTTGCAAGACATCACTGGAATGACTGAAAAAATCATTGTTTTCATTTTTTGGTTGCTCATCATTTTCCTCATTATCAATTTTATCAACTATATTTGAGCCTGAAATCATTCCATTAAGCATTGTTTCAACATATTGAATATCAGGCCTGCTTTTTGGATCATCCTGCCAACATGCTAAATACAAGTAAATTATCAAAAATTTATGTATATAAATATATAGTTTTTAAATATATATATAGATTTTTTACCTTTGTATAAATTAATGTATTCATTGAGTGTGTTTGGAATAGGTTCCTCACGAACTCCTTGAGAAATATCAAGCATTAAAGTAAATTGTTGATAATGTGGATCCAGATTACTAAAAGGTGGCTTGTTACTAGTCAATTCCCATAATAAAACACCCACACTGTATACATCTGATTTTTTGTTTGGTTTATATACTTGCTTATTGCTATGCTTGAAACATTGTGGGTCAATATAAGGCAGCACTCCTGCCAATTTGAATGTTGAAGTGGTTGTAGATTCAAGTATTTTACGGGAAAGTCCAAAATCTGCCAATTTTATGGTTTTTTGGTGAACCAAGATGTTGTTTGAATGCTTTTCAAAAAAAGATAAACATTATTAAATATAATTTTTTATAAAAATAACAAGCTTATTATTTATTACCAAATCTCGATGGATAATATTGTTTTCATGTAGACACAAAACAGCTGATGCAATCTCATATGCAAATTTCAGCTTTAGATCCCAACTGATTGATTCACACTTTTCTTGTAGATAGCTTCTTAATGTTCCACTATCTGCATATTCAAGGACCAATAAATATTTCCCATTTCCTTTATATATAAATATAAATATTAGTTAATGGAAAAAATCAAAATAGGAAATAATTTAAACATACTTTCATTCATAGTGATACCATATAAATGAATAATATTTTGATGGTGATTAACTTTACGTAACAATTTCAACTAATTGAACCAATTGTTATCATTAGTTGAATTTTTTTTTAATCCACAACCAAAAACATAATATAATTTACCTCATTAGCAATTTCTTTCATATTTGTCATATCATGACTATAGGATTTCAAGGCACAAATACTGCTATTATCCAATGTTGCTTTATAAACTTTTCCAAAACCACCTGAACCAATTTTTTGAATATTTTTAAACCTACTACTGTATTCATAAAAATTAATGTGTTCCTTCTGAATTGCCTCATCAAGCCATCCTGACCAATTATCCTTAGATTTATCAATAATTACTTTGTTTCCATTGATCATTCTATTGTTTGGCCCATCCTTTGTTTCTTTGCTATCTTGACTAATCGGAGAAGATGATGGTGATTTGGATAATTGTAGTGAAGAAATTTCCTGTAGTTCTTCAATTTTAAATCATCATTATTATTATTTTGTGTTGTAAAAGTTAATTTATAATATAATACTTACGAGCTATGAAATAAAAAATAAAACTATTTAATTAGATTGATTTTTTAATAAGGTTTATTTTGTGTTGAAAAGTTAATTTATAATATAATACTTACTAGCTGGTTATTATAAAGAAATAAAAAATAAAATTATTTAATTAGATGATGTTTTAATAAGGTTTATTTTGTGTTGAAAAGTTAATTTATAATATAATGCTTACCCCCTAGTTATTATAATGAAATAAAACATAAAATTATTTGATTAGATGATGTTTTAATAAAGTTTATTTTGTGTTGTAAAAGTTAATTTATAATATAATGCTTACCCCCTAGTTATTATAATGAAATAAAAAATAAAATTATTTAATTAGATGATGTTTTAATGAAGCTTATTTTGTGTGTTGTAAAAGTTAATTATAATATAATACTTACCCCCTGGTTATTATAATGAAATAAAAAATAAAATTATTTAATTAGGTGATGTTTTAATAAAGTTTATTTTGTGTTGTAAAAGTTAAATTATATTATAATACTTACAATCTATGAAATAAAAAAAACAAATTATTTAATTAGAAGATGTTTATTTTGTGTTGTAAAAGTTGATTTATAATATAATACTTACCCTCTATGAAATAAAAAATAAATTTATTTATTTAGATGATGTTTTAATAAAGTTTATTTTGTGTTGCAAAAGTTAATTTATAATATAATACTTGCCCTCTATGAAATAAAAAATAACAAATGAATTATCTTTACCAGATACTATTTTTATATAACTATTATGATAAAAATCAATTTAAATATTACCAATACAAAGAACTTCTGAATGTTGTTCACCAAGTTTAGCAATGAATTCCTTATCATTCTTATTTTTATCCTCTGACCATTTTTTCACTTCTTCAGCAGATAAGCTCCAGTTGAAATAGCAAACATTGCTATTTAATAAAATGATCATTTAATATTTTTGTGATTTAGATTAACTTCATTACCATTACTACAATAAATCATACCTCACTTCTCCATTAAACCCACCATGGTTGAAACTACGTCCAACATACAGTGGTCCATTATTGAAGCTAACCTTTTGCTGGATGTTATAGGACCCAGCAAGCTCACCATTTATGTAGAGGAGTAATTTTTTTTCAAAATCTGAAAGTGTATAAGATATATGGTACCATTTGTTCAATGAAAGTGTGCAAGCAAGCTTGTTAATTCCATCATTATTATTCAAATAGCCTGAGAAACGAACATGCAGATTTCCTGCTTGGTTTGCCCAAAGTCCAGGTGTGCGAACTAAATCCTCAGTACCTAATTGTATGTGCATTTTATTTAAAGCCGAGAAAGCACCAGTTGGACAAAATTATAAAAAAAAACAATTTTAACCAATAATTTTGCTGACAATGCAAAAAGCATACCTTTGTGAAAAATAGTAGTCCAGTTAGGACTATGATCAAAAAGTTTCAGTCGTAATGTCACTGACAGCTCATCTGTTACCACAGGCAAGTCAACATGGTTAAAGACTTGTTGATCATGAATTTTCAACATAATAGGGATTGAATCAATAAGTTGTTTGAATTCTTTATCATTCTTATTTTTATCCTCTGACCATTTTTTCACTTCTTCAGCAGATAAGCTCCAGTTGAAATAGCAAACATTGCTATTTAATAAAATGATCATTTAATATTTTTGTGATTTAGATTAACTTCATTACCATTACTACAATAAATCATACCTCACTTCTCCATTAAACCCACCATGGTTGAAACTACGTCCAACATACAGTGGTCCATTATTGAAGCTAACCTTTTGCTGGATGTTATAGGACCCAGCAAGCTCACCATTTATGTAGAGGAGTAATTTTTTTTCAAAATCTGAAAGTGTATAAGATATATGGTACCATTTGTTCAATGAAAGTGTGCAAGCAAGCTTGTTAATTCCATCATTATTATTCAAATAGCCTGAGAAACGAACATGCAGATTTCCTGCTTGGTTTGCCCAAAGTCCAGGTGTGCGAACTAAATCCTCAGTACCTAATTGTATGTGCATTTTATTTAAAGCCGAGAAAGCACCAGTTGGACAAAATTATAAAAAAAAACAATTTTAACCAATAATTTTGCTGACAATGCAAAAAGCATACCTTTGTGAAAAATAGTAGTCCAGTTAGGACTATGATCAAAAAGTTTCAGTCGTAATGTCACTGACAGCTCATCTGTTACCACAGGCAAGATAGCATGGTCATAACTTTTTTGATCTTGAAATTTCAACATAATGGGGACTGAATCAATAAGTTGTTTGAATTCCTTCATTTTTTATGAAACAATAATAGATAAATTTAATATGCAAAATTTTATATCTTCTAATACAAGTGTTTGTATACAAGTTAGTGTGTTACACCTTTGTTACAGTGCAAATCACCTATACTCAAAAGTTAAAATTTTTGAAATATTATACGATACACATATTGGATTTTAAAAAACCCACCACCATTCAATTCAGCTTTAAAAAGGAAGTCTATTAATCTAAAAAAAAATTTGTCTCAAATTTTCTTTCCATAGTTTTTTAAATTTGAAGGTTATGCTCACAATAATTTTCGTGTTACAATATTTTGAATCTCACGACCAAATTTGATAATGATTTTCTTTTAATGTAATATGTTCGTTAAACTTCTTTGTTGTAAAGAACTATTAATAAAAAAAGGAAATAAATAATCAAATAAATCAAATAAATCAAATGTACGTTGTAGAAAAATATTTTATCAAAAAAATTTTGTTACACGAAATTTACTTGTCTCAATTTCTTAGTTTAGGTGTATAGTGCAAGACACCTAATCCCGCAACTTACTGCGCCTCGGAGACAGTGCTTTTTGAGGATTTTTCAATTCCTCCTAATTCAATAGTTTTCCAAACTTCCTCCAAATATTCGATCTGATTTTACTTTTACAGAATAATTTTGTCTCTTTCATATTTGAGAAAAATTTACAATCAAAAATGCCATATCTACCGATTTCTACAATGTTACACGATTTCAGGATGATTTTTTGGGGTTTTTTTTGTCTTAATTCGTGATCCGCGATAGATGTGCACGCTGTAATTAGTAAAATTTGGGGGATCGTCATTATTAACTGCTTACAATTGACCAACTTTCAAAATTTTTTTACCAATACACATGATTATCATGTAGTTGAACAGGAGAGACCGTCCTATATAAGGAATGGATTTTCACAATTGATTTCAATTTTTTTTATACAGTTTAAAATACTT
>CAUDNR010001085.1:7967-20074 GCA_958430865.1 Entrophospora sp. SA101
ACGAATTCAGATGATAATAAATAATTAAAATAATTAATAAAAATAAAAATAATGAAAACAAGAATAGATTAAATAATAATAAAAATAAAATAAAAATAGAAATTATCCCGGAATTAAGAGATTCGATCAAAAGATCTGCGTCAAAATCTAATTCCGGTAACAGATGTCAAAAAGTGATCGATGATGTTGTTGTTGTAATGACAGCGATTGATGTTGTTGTTCTTGTAATGATGACAGTTGTTGATGTTGTTGTTGATGTTGTAAGGATAGTTGCTGCCGCCGCCGCTGCTGCTGCTGCTCTGATGATACTTGTTGTAATGACAGTTATTGTTGTTGCAATTGCTGTTCAATTGACGATATTCGGACAAGGTGCTCATTTAATTGCACGCGGATTGCCACTTAATGCATTTGCCGAGGACGAGTAGCAGTGGTAGTGGTATCAGTAGCAGCAGTGATGGCGATAGTGGTGGTAGGAACAGTAGTGGTGGTAGGAGCAAATTGCTGCACGAAAAATAATTGATATTATTATTGTTGTTATTCATTTTGTAAAATTTTAATTAAAATTATGATTAAAATTAAAAATTTACTAGTTTTAAATATTAAATTCAAAGCACACGAAACTTTCCTTTAAAGAAAACTGTTTAAGGATTGAATTTTTATTAGCCTAAATGGAACAATAACAATCAAGAATAGATTTAAACTTTTCTTTACAGCTAGGAAATAATTATTTGCTAGACTTGAGTTATAATAATTAATTATGAATTACTTGTTTTTTTCTGTGACTGTATGCAAGATGAAAAAAAACTTGTAAAAACATCTTTTTGCGATATTCTAAGTTGCCATAACTGATAAAAATTAGCAAAGACTTTTCACCATCCATGTAATGAAATACTTTTCAAAACGCCCAAATATTTTAGAGTTTATTTGCACATTACACAAATCCATAAATTGACAGACAGATATGATAAATGACTCATTTTTAAATAATTACTTTTTATATTCATTACCAAATAAAATATATTATACAATTTAATTTTGCATTATTAATTACTTTATATTGTAATGTTTATTTTAATATTAATTAAACATTTTTCTTTGTTTATATTAATATATACTCAATAAGTTGAATGCAAGCAATCAATTGTTTAAAGTGCTTAACAACATAAATAAATGACAGACTTATATGTATTAGTGTAGTTTGATTAAATTTCAATTATTAGAGTATTTTAATTACGCGTAATAATGATTTTTCTGATAATAAATTAAACAAATATAATAATCAATGATTCTTATTAAATTATTACATTTGCTGAATTGACATAATAATTAATTTGTTTCTATTTACATTACCTCTACAACATCCATACAAACAAATTTAATTCTCTAATCTTACTCTTTTCTCCAATAAACATTCACGTTTCCTATTAAAAAAAAAAAAAGAGCAATATATAATATACATGTTGTCAAAATTAATTTGGCATTGAATCAATCTCAATTTTTAATTGCGTCTTGACTCAATTATTTATATTAATATGTTTTTCATACAATTAATTGCATCAAAACATCTCCTATGTATAATATATATAATGTTGCTAAAAAACCATCTGAAAAGTGTAATATATATAAAATTTTTCTTTCACCTGTGCGGGGAAACTCGCCCTCTTGCGGAGTGCTAATTTTTCGAAAGCTTCGCCCTCTTCAGAATTTCCGTGTATCAAGTACAAAGATGCTTTAAAAAAATGATTAATTATCATCATCACTTTTTTTAATAATTGGCCACATGCTTATATTATCTAATTATCTGATAAAGCATATAGATATGTACATGTCTTTATCTACTTTATTGTATTGTAAAATCAAATCACGAAGGATGCTTTGAATCCTGGATGTACGATCATTTCTATATTTGGTAATGTTTATAGACGATTTTTCTAAATTTAGAAATGATCGTAGCGCTCAAATTCCTCACGAGCAAAGTACATGTTTTAAAAAAGAATAGAACTCTACAACAAACAATTTTTTGGAGAAAATCTCTTCATTACCTTAAAAGTAGAAACCTATTTTACTAACTAATGAGGCTATTTTTTTAAAGGGCAGGATAGAAAGTGACTTCTATACTTTTAAAATTTGTGCAAAATTTAGGAGGTCTTTAGATCAACTATATAACGAACAAAAGCAGAAAAATTACATATAAGGACGGGGTGAGACTTGTAATTAAAAGAATCATGTGATTTATGGCACCCTTGGTGATAATTCAAAGACTTTATTATTATTAATTTTTTGTATAATCACAATTTTTCCGACACGTCACTTGAAAATCTGATATAAAATTTTAAAATTTTTGTATTTTTTTTTTTTTATATATAAAAATAATGCAAAAATATGTCTTCCTCTTCTAATGTCGCGCTCGATGCTACCATAAAAACTAACCAAACAACACCTTATGCTAATTCCATTAAAGAATATTTTAGCAATAAGGGGTATGTGTTTTATATTGGATTAGGACTTACCACTGTGGTTTTAACTGGAGTTGGTCTATATTTCCTTCAAGCACCTAAACCACCTAAACCAAAAAGCACACGTTCTACCTCTCGCAGAAAAGTACAAAAAACCAACAAGTCAAGTGGAAAAAACGAATCAACAGGTGGATTTCACAAATACATGTGACATTTTAAAAATTATTTTTTCTAAAAAGCAAATTAACCTATTATTTTAATTTTTAATTTTTTTTTTGCTTTAGAAACTACAAGAAACAGAAGAGCAATGGCTTATGAAGAACTTTCACAATTTGAAGAATCTTTATATGGTGATTAATTATATCTGATTTTTTATTTATTTAAATTTATTTATTTATTTATTTTAATATTTATTTGTTTAAAAGATTTTACTGCTGCATGTATAATTAATGATTACAAAAATGAAAAGGCTGTTAAAGCTATTGAACGGCTTTTAAAGAAATTAGCTACAATTAAAACTCAAGAAATAATGCAGGTTATTTTCTATACTTTTCAATTCTTTATATTGTATATACACACTTATATTTTTTTAATTTCAATAATTGTATACATATATATAATATGATCGTAGCGCTCAAATTCCTCACGAGCAAAGTACATGTTTTAAAAAAGAATAGAACTCTACAACAAACAATTTTTTGGAGAAAATCTCTTCATTACCTTAAAAGTAGAAACCTATTTTACTAACTAATGAGGCTATTTTTTTAAAGGGCAGGATAGAAAGTGACTTCTATACTTTTAAAATTTGTGCAAAATTTAGGAGGTCTTTAGATCAACTATATAACGAACAAAAGCAGAAAAATTACATATAAGGACGGGGTGAGACTTGTAATTAAAAGAATCATGTGATTTATGGCACCCTTGGTGATAATTCAAAGACTTTATTATTATTAATTTTTTGTATAATCACAATTTTTCCGACACGTCACTTGAAAATCTGATATAAAATTTTAAAATTTTTGTATTTTTTTTTTTTTATATATAAAAATAATGCAAAAATATGTCTTCCTCTTCTAATGTCGCGCTCGATGCTACCATAAAAACTAACCAAACAACACCTTATGCTAATTCCATTAAAGAATATTTTAGCAATAAGGGGTATGTGTTTTATATTGGATTAGGACTTACCACTGTGGTTTTAACTGGAGTTGGTCTATATTTCCTTCAAGCACCTAAACCACCTAAACCAAAAAGCACACGTTCTACCTCTCGCAGAAAAGTACAAAAAACCAACAAGTCAAGTGGAAAAAACGAATCAACAGGTGGATTTCACAAATACATGTGACATTTTAAAAATTATTTTTTCTAAAAAGCAAATTAACCTATTATTTTAATTTTTAATTTTTTTTTTGCTTTAGAAACTACAAGAAACAGAGAAGAGGATGCGGAGGCCGAAGAATATGAAAGATATACCATTGATCAAATAAATGCCTTACCAAAAGAGGTAAGTATAAGTTGAATGTTTTTTGTATATATCTATGTGCGTATGTACAATTATATTTTTTATAGATCAAATTTAAATATTGTTAATAGAAACTTTTATGGATTCTGAACTTGTAAATTTTCAGGTAATTTTTATAAAGGTTTAAAATAAATGTTCCTATTATTTTTTAATATCAAACTTTAATTATTATTATTATTATTAAGGATACCAGCTGCAACTTTTGATGATGGTTGCTACCATCTTTGCAACTACCTTTACGATCATTTTGTTTCCTCTTTTGGATTGCGACATGGAACACTAATTATTATTATAGATGATTACTGATTGGCAAAAAAGTTTATCAGCTTGTTCACAACAGTTGTAGATACTGGAATGAAGTATCCAAAGTTGCACAATTGGTGTTATCATATCATTGATATAGTGAAAGAATATGGTGCTATCAATAGTTTTACCGCTGAGACCTATGAGTCATTACATAGATTTTGTGTCAAGATCCCATATAGAATTAGTAATCACTGAGATGTAACTTTACAAATAGTTAATACTGTAATATAAATTATTTTTATAAATGATAATATATGTTTAAGAATTACTGATGAAAGTTAACACAACTCTATTGTAAATTCAGGTACAACATGACAGGATCCTTAGTTATAGCATCATTACCTTCTATTGGAAAACACAATCATCAAATTTCAACACTAAGTGGTATTGAAGGCAATTTTACATTATCCACTTTTGACAGCTTTATTAATATATACAAGACTTCACATCATTTGGCATCTGAAGCTGAAAAAGCATTTGATGTGCTGATTGATTCATTAAATGAGTATTTTGATTTTATTTTAAAGCAACTCTTATGAAATGGTACACTAATTAATGCATTTGTCAGAGGAACTGATATTGTGCGAGCTAAAAGTAAATATTACAATGCACCTGCATTTAGTGACATTGCAATAAATATGAATGAGGAAGAGGCAAAAGAGTATAACACAATTGATGGTATGTGCTTTGCTAAGGTAAATTAAAAATTATTATTTAAATTAATCTTTGAATTTTTATTTATTAATATACAGTCCCCAGCGAAAGTAATGGTGTGTAATTTTTTATGAATAAAAAATGTACTTTATTATAAATTTAAAAAAAAGATTTTTTGTTTCTTAAAGCCAAATAGTATGGCTATAACTTTTGTTATTGTTAGTACTTTGTATGAGCTCCTTCAGCATCTATGAATGCCTGACCCAATTTTGCATACTATTAACTATAACGTTTTTTCAATTCCTCCCTAATAATACCGATAAATTTATCTTTTTTTTTTCTGCTATCATTTTTTTGATGTGTTTTTCAACATTAAGCTTGAAAATAGCCTATATATTCTCAATAGGATTAAGATCTGGGCTATATGAAGGCCAGGAGAGAACATGTCTTGGAAGGCAGGTATTCAGATCATTCGTAATGTCCCTAGATGTATACTTAGGGTTGTTATCTTGCTGAAAGACCCATATGCCACCTACTAATGCATCAGCATCATCATAAAGTTGTTTGTTTAAAATTTTACAATATATGTGGCTTTTCAGTAAAGATATGAATACTGCCCTTCCCTTTAAATTGATAGCACCCCAAACATGAACCTTAAGGGGATGTTTTACCATAGGCTGGACAGGTTTCTTTTCACAAGACCATGCTAGTATCGTATTGTGAAACAACTGGATAGTTATTTTGTCTGAAAAAATAACTTTCTTCCAGTTGTAATGCACATGATCTTGTGCCCATGACAAGTGGTTAATCTTTGCTTGTTCTATTAGAAGAGGAACTTTTCTGGGAAGAGTAGCAAAATAACCGAGGTTGAAAAGCTCATGGTGAACAGTTCTCTCACTAACTTTGAGATCTTGGTATTTTTCTTCTAAAATAGCTTTCATTTTGGTGGCAGTTACTCTTGATGATCATTATCATTCTGAGTTGACACCGTTTTTCCGATGATAATTTTCGCAGACGACCTGAATGGCAAATTTCCAGAATTTTTCCTTTTTTTTTTTAATATGGTGACGTACCGTTGACATGTACATAATGGGATCCCTGTTCTATTTGAAATTTCTTTCAGAGTACAAATATTTTGCTTTCAGAGAAAGATAACGGCATTATGGTTGGCTTTAATAGGGTTCGAAGACATTTTCAAGGTAAAATAAACAAAAAACACTGATGACAACGATCATTGTTTTTTTTGTTTACTATATATCTATTTACGCGACTCAATGACAAATAAACATTATAAATGGATGTTTTATGGTATTACGCCTGAATAAATAATTCGAATATTTGCGCCATTACTTTTGTCAGGGACTGTACTGTACATACTTAAATTATATTTTCAATGAAAAAGCTTTTAATGTTATTTAGTTTAAAAATTCCTAGTCATGAAGAATAAAAGTTGGCATTAGTTCATTGGTATGACTTTAAATATAGCAATCTATGTCAATTATTCAAACATGATTGCCCACATATGAAAACTATTCCCATGTTTACAATTATAGCAGTTGATTCTATTATTGAGCCAATTCATGTTATTCCATGTTTTGGAAAACCAAATGAATACATTATAAATTTATTTTTTTTTTAGAGAAATAATTTGTAAATTTATGATAATTAAATAATTGCTAAATTCTAATATAAATACAGTATTTTAAATAATAAAATTGTATAAAAAAAATTTTTTTTACAACACCACCATGCATTATTTAATGGCAGTTTCTATCAATGCATTGAACAACATTTTTTTAATTTTCCTGATGTAGTAAAGAAAAATAAATTAATTTCTAAAACATTATTAGTATTAATATAATCAAAAATATAATAATAATGAGACTAGCTGATCATTGAAAATAATTAAAGTGACATGAAAAAATATAATAATTTTGTTATCCCAAGAACATTTGCTTATTAATTAAAAAATAATCTTCATATCAAACATAATATACTGAATAGAGTACTATTAGATAATAAGCATAACTAGTGTTTATATTCATTCAAAATTGTTCGGACAATGACTGAATATCATGAATATCATACTATAAAAAAATTCAATAATTGATTGAATGTAGAAACCAAAGTTGTGAATCAGGAATTGTATTATGCTAATTTATAAAATTATAAATTTACATTTAAAAATTTAATTATCATTTAATATATATAAGTTTTATTGACTTTTTCACCAGATGGGAGAATCACTTTATGAGTAATTATTTTAGAACTCTTGGAATTGGACACAGAAATTTGATTATTGTTGTCATTAATTGTAATTAGCTGGTCATTCTGAACATTATCATTAACATTATCATAATTACTATTATCATTATTGTCAAGGGTGTTTTTATGATTAATATCTACTACAGCTTCAGTATTACTATCACTGTTGGTGTATTTGCAGCTATAATCATTGTTTTGAAATGATTTCAATATTACTAGTATTAAGTTCATTTCTATTTTCATTTTGATTTTCATTATGAGCTTGTTGATTTAATTCTCTGTCTTTTCCATCATCAATAACAACATTATTAACCATTTCATTTAGTTTCTTTTTTCTTCTATATATACAAAATAAGAATAAAAATAAGAGCAATGAAGAAGATTGTACCAGATGTAAATGATCCAATAATTATGCCTAGCATATTAGTAGTTTGTTCATCAGAAGCAACAATGGTGGTGGTTTTATCTGTTGAAAGATCAGCACTGGTGGTAGTTGTTGTATCTGTTGAAGGATTAGCACTGGTAGTGGTTGGTTCATTAACAGTGTTAGCAATGATTTTAGGATCAAATGTGTCCAGCCATTTATAATTATATTTGTCACTAATATCTAATAGTAAAATATTTTCATAGGGTTTATTACTAGGAACAAGCCTACCTATTATTATTATTGTTAAATGTAAATAAATTAATATTAATAATATATTTATGTATGAATTTTAAATTGTTATTATTATAAATTACCAAATGAGATTATCATGTAACTTTTATATAAATTTGAAGTATGCCAATTATGACTCTCATTAGTCAGATTAGCAGGGTAATTAGTAATGTTTGTTGGAACTGTCCATTGGAAAGGAGATTTGTTACATCCAATATTGCTATTTTGTCTGGTTCTAAGGTACCATCATACACAATTATCCTTCCATCAGATGCTAAAATAAATAAATATAAATTAAAAAAATATATTTAATTGAATAATTAATCATAAAATTAATCAATTTACTTAATACTGAAGAAGGTCCATTTCATATAGGCATCAGGAAAATGTGTTTTTTTTTATACACATATTATATGTGTATTATACATGTATTATTTTACATTACAGGTGATCTGCATATAATATACATATAATACACATGTCCATAAAGTACACACGAATTATACATATTATATGCAGATCACCTGTAATGTAAAATAATACATGTATAATATACATATAATATATGTATCAAAAAACACGTTTTCCTGATGTAGAAAGTACATCACCAACTGTTGCCTAATATAACAAATATTTATTAATATCTTTTAGTTGAAAATATTGTTATTGATGGTTATATAACTTATAATAGTAGACCATGAATTTTGATTAATATTATACAAGTATATCTAAACATAATATGTATTATTAGAATATATAATATTCTCATTCCTTTTATTTTAATTAAATAATAAAAGAATAAATTATATTATTACTTGAGTTGCAGCATAAAAATCAAGGTAAATTATAGTCTCATCATTCAATGCATGACAATTGAAGTAATCTATGTGTGATATAGATGGACCACTATTACTTGGTGTTAAGGTTGTAAATATCAAACTTTTGGCATTGAATTTATATATATTTGAATCATTTGATGTGGCTATATATGTGTTTCCATTATTATCTTGTGTATATTTTGTTTGACCAACTTTATTTAATTGTAATTGTCCATTTAGGGTTTCTGCAGTCCATGTATCAAATGTATTTGTATTTATTGAATAAACTATAGATCCATAATTTGTAAAACCAGATACTGATGTACCTCTATATCCAGCTATAACATAAAATGTGTCATTATTAGCTCTTCCTAATGCTAATGATGCACCATAAAATGAAGGTATTGCTGGTTTTGGATCTATTCGTTTTATTGGTAATGTTTGATTAAGTGAAAATAATGTGGATAAATCTAGGCAAATTATTTGGTTTATAAATGAACCACCAGAATATCCTCCAAAATAATAGAGTTTATCATTTAACACTATTGAACTTTGAGATTCTATTTGATCAGAAACAAAACATTGAAACAATTTAATAAAAATAAGTTGAAAATTATTATTGATAAATTTAATGACTTTAAATAGTTGTGATGATAATTATTCATTTTTTTTTATAGCATCTTTGCAGCAACCTTTGTCAATTTGGGTAATGATATTATTTCTTCTGGTATATCAAAATCCATAATCAAAAAAACTATTGGTTGCAAGCTTGCTGGCCAATTAGCCAAATACACTTCAACACTTGATCCTATAACATAACAGATAAACACTATTAGCATAAAAATTATAGTATTAATTCACATATTGTTTATCAACCAGGGGATTTTAATAGAGAATGCGGGGCACATTTACAGCACATTTATTAATTAAAAAAAATAATTGACCGTGTTTGTAAAATGGTTATAAAATTTATTTATAACGATAGAATAAATGTCAAAAAACATGAAAATTTAGTGACAAACACCCGCATTTTCTATTAAAATCCCCTGGTTCTGCGGATTAAAAATTGAATACGTGGGGGGTTCAAAAAGTTTTGTTACAGGACCTGTAACTTTATAACCTTGAATTAAATTAATCTGAATTCTTTTTTAAATAAAAGGCTTATTTCTCCTCTTTCAAATAAAAAATTGTTTGTTTTTTATAATTCATTGATTATTGAAATAATAATTTGCAAAGATCATCAATAAAATCAACTGAAAATTTTTGTTACAAAGTCATATAACTTTATGATTTTAAATGTAATAGGTTTAAAAATATTGTTATGAAGATTAGACATTCTTATATTTCAAACAAAAAAAAGTTAAATTTTTTGGCCTGTTAGTTACTAAGATATTAAATTTTAAAAATATCCAATAAAAAATATTTTATGTGCACTGTAAATGGATGGGATGTTAATACTATATGTCTAAATTTTTTTATTTACATATTAACTCATTCCTTCAAAATAGTTTCCCTTAACTTCTATACAATGTCTCAGTTAAGCATGTTAGCCGAAATTGCCTCTCTTAATAAATGATCATTGCTGAATCCGAAATGCTGAAATAGTTACCAAAATCAACTTCATTAGTTGTTGAAATTATATCTGAGATTATTTGAACACTTTAACTCAATAGCCAAAATCCTGAGTAATTTTTTTATGTCTATTGATATAAAGAATATTTTATTGTAAAACTGAAATTGCTTGCCGAAATTGATTTTTTCAAAAACCATTTCAGCTAACATCCTTAGTCTCAGCATCAGGAAATTAATTTAGCGTAAACTTGCATAAATCTTACGATGCCGATGTAATATTGTGTAAATCTTACAGTGCCGATGTAAGTTTTACACTTTTTTATTATTAAACTTACAATTGACATGTGTAAAATTTTTTTATATTTTCCGGATGAGTCCCATACACCAATTTTTAAAGCAATTAAAATACTCTTCTTGTGGTATGTTATCTGTTATTAATTTTACAGCATGCGCAAGGTCTTGAATCCTCTCAAACCTCTTCCCACTAAGTTTTTTCTTAATTTTAGAGAATAAAAAAAAATCACAGGGGGCTAGGTCAGGACTGTAAGGAGGTGGGGAAGCATTACAACTCGCTCTTTTTGCAGATATTCAGTGACAACCTTTGCCTTGTATGGTGCTGCATTGTCATGATGCAGCATGATGTCACATACTGTGCTCCTGTTGTTGATTTCTTTGAATTTTTTGAAACCATTTGGTAAAACTATGTTGGCATAGTAATTACCAGTGACTGTCTGTCTTTTCTCCACCACAATGCTTGCCACAACTCCATCAGCTGAAAAGAAAATGCAAAACATTTGTTTTTTGCTATTTTGAGCTGTTCTTGTAATTTGTGGCCGGTTTTCTCCTTTGCTTAGCCAAACCTTGTTGGCATCTTTAGATCGTAAAGAAATGAAGCCATGTTTCATCCCCAGTAATAATATTTCAAAACCCATTTTCAAGGTACCCCAACAATTGCTTTTAAACCTCAACTCGTTTTTGCTTGTTTTCATTAGTAAGAGTGTGAGGAACCTATTTTGTACACACCTTCCTGACAGAAATTTCTTCATGTAAGATGGTTTTAATGCTTCCAGTTGAAATGGGAACCACTTGTTGAATATTATCAATTGTAATATGGGGGTTGTCATTTATAAGGTCTTCAATAATATTAATATTAATGTTTGAAGGTGTGACAGTATCGCTAGGATGTCCAGAATGAGGGGAATCTTCAATGCTTAATTGTCCAGCTTCAAATGTCTCAATCCAGTGGTAAATTGTACATTTGGGTAGTGCCCTGTCCCCTTCAGCAGTGACCAACTCCATATGTATGTCAGTAGCATTTTTACCATTCTTCCAGCATACCCAGATGTAGTATTGTTGGGTTTTCACATGTAGTATTTTCCATTATTGTTAATAGGCAATATTGAAAAAATTATTTCTCCACAATTGTCAAATCAAGTTGTGTCAAATTTTTTATTACTTATTAGATGTTATCCAAGCTATAAAATGGTCATTTCTAATAAAATTCAAATTTTTTTTTTCAAAAATTTTTTTTTAATAATATACAGCATGGAAAATCTGTTAAATGTTTGTATGTCAAATTATTTTTACACGTAGAATTTGTTTTAATGCTGAAATAAAAAATTAAGATGATATATTTGTGACTGCCATACACTAAATTAACTAAATTAATACTTGCTCAAAATCCTTTTATGGATAGATCGGTAATGCAAAAAAAAACTTAATTCGTGATATGTGAAACAACTGCAATAATTTCATAATAGAATTTGGTGCAAATTTTCACAGATCACTAATTGAAATTTTCCGGAACCCATACTTCATTCCTAAAAAACTACTATTTATACGAATTTATAAATTGT
>CAUDNR010001087.1:0-14563 GCA_958430865.1 Entrophospora sp. SA101
TTACTATAAAAGACATACCTAAGTGATCAAAAATCTGTAAATATTCATAATAATGTAATATTTGGACATTTATTTCTGCTTATACTTGCAATTGGACGCGTCAAACAAAATTTTACGCATATGAATATAAAGGCAAAATTGACTTTTAGGGTCAGATTATTTTCGGTTTTATTAACAACCTGCTTTAATATTTTTCATATAGTAGATACATATGATAAAGAAATTATATCTCAAATTTGGTGGTGGTTGCTATACAGCAAGGGTATCAAACGAGGGTGTGAAGACATTCGATTATAAAATTTTACGAATTTTACTATGATGCAGATCATCCAAATTTTACTATATATGTTTTACAACCTCCTATTATTATGTATTAGTATGAGGTTAACAACTCGGAGTGTTAGCTAATTCTTCCAATCTACTAAACCAATCACTGGAAAATCTCCGCCAAGAAATAGAAGCCTTGAAACAACAAATGCACGTAATTTTTTTTATCAACAGTATAATAGTTACCTACACTCTACCCTTAAATTATTAATTATTATTTGTAATGCTCAGTTGACCCAAATATTTACTTTACATTAATAAGCATAGTTTATTGGACAAAATACAGTAAAAGTCATGTTATTTGTAATACCCCAAGAGGTATAAAAAGACTTGGTTTTAGATCAAGTCAGAACCATCATGTTCATAACAATCTTTAATTATTGATCTAATAATTAATACTTCCCAACACACCTGTAATAATATTATTATTATCGCTAATAAAAACACATAACATATTTTACCTTTAAAAATAATAACCTCTAATTAATTAATAAACCACAAAGGGGAACCTTTGCTAACTATAGCAAGTAGCCAACATTGTAATTATTGGGAAACATCTCAAGGGGACGCCTTTGGGATATAATTACATATATAGAACCTAGGGACCCTTTTATCTGAAAAGATAAAAGTTATATTTTATTGATTTTTGACCATAAGTCAGCGAGTAGGCTGTGTGTTGAGCTATAAATAACCTATTAATTAGGAAACTCGGATTGCACGCTTGCAGTACTATAAGTACCATGAAATATATATATTGGTCAAAAAATGAAAGAAAACCTGTGACAACTACAGTTGGAGAGGTCTTTGAACATGCTAAAGTACAACTCAACACTTACATACAGACAGTTATAAAGGGTGATGCAAAACGATCTAATTCTGGAGTTTGTTCCAAACAGATTAAGATTGAAGACAATGGCAAGGATAGATTGAAAGGGTATGTTGTAATGGTAATTGGAAGGAAAGATATTCTCATGCATTCCACTGCTATAATTTAACTTGTTTCAATTATAATATGGCAACTTAATAATAATTATGAGGTGTAATGATTATTTCCTTGAAAAATCCTAAATATAATTACTATCCTTATTCTAAGACTTTGTTTTTTTCAATTTATATGATAATAATCTATCATTAGTAATGATTCTACAAAAATTAATTAATTATTAATCTGATATCATTTATTGAAGAAAGGGATATAATTTCTATTTAAATGTAATTTCTTTGTTTACTCTATTTGATCTTTGTTTAAAGTTTAATATTGTTTACTTCTTTAATAATAATAACTTTGCATTACTTAGTTATTTGTGCTATTTTTTTTTTTTTTTTGAAAAAAAAATAGCTTAATTATTGAATTTGCAGTGTAATTTTTATTTGAAAAAATTTACAAGTATCACTCATAAAATATTATAATAAAAATTATTTAACATCAATTTCAAATATGCTGATATTCAAATAGAAACACGACTTAAAGACTTTTTTTTCAGGACATTGCAGATCTACAGTGGGTCAAGTGTCACTCATATGATCTTTGTGCATAATTTTATATGTAAAATCAAAGAAAAAAATTACTCTGGTATATACTAACCTTCCCGATTTAACCAAGATTGTTCCTTGAATTATAAAAAATCAAAATATATGGAAAACCCTTTATTTTGACATATTTTTTGCCAGGGTAAACAAATAAGACTCGAAGAAAATCTTAATGTGAAGTTGGTCTACCAGCTCTATAAGTTCTATAATATAAGAAATTGGATATGCACAATTCAATCTTTCGACTTAATTTTTTTTTACATATTAATAATTAATGCAATAGTAAGTTCTAATTTCCAAGCTTTAAATATTTATTTTAGAATTTGTTTATAGAAAAGTATTAATTTTTTTTTTATAATATATATATCACTGGATGTATTAGAAAGTTGTATCAAGCAAATTTATTAAATTTATTAATTTGGTGATATTTATTTAATATTTTCAAACAAAAATGAATTCGTATAATGGACTTCTTTCAAGGATGGCTATTAAAAAAATGTCAGTTAAAGATTTGTTGATTTTATATAATTTAAAATTGACATTTAATTTATAATTCTTAATAAAGTTTCTTATTTTGCACTTTGCAACGCCATCTATTTTTTTCCAATTAACCACACCAACACATTAACGAAAATTTCCTATCGGTATCCAACCTTCGAAAATGAAATAATATTAAATTGGTTATGATTAAAAATGGCTCCTCAATTAATTGAGACTTGATTGCGGTTAATTGCGCTTCCCATATACTTTTGGGCAAGTATTTATATATATATATAATCAAAAAATATAATCTATCTGTATATAAAAATTTAATCAATGTCCATATCGTCGTCATTACTATTACCACATTATTGCTGTCTTCTGCCTCGTCATCTTCCTCTTTGCCTTCATCATCACCATTGTCACCATTGTCACCATTGCCACCACTGTTGCTGTGTTGTCGTTCTTGTAGTTGTTGTCGTCTTCCCTGTTGTCATCGCTGTTGGAGTTGTCTTTGTCTGCGTAACCTATTTCTTTCAATTTTTACAGCCGTAACTCCCATCTGAGCAGGATATCATTTATTTCGATATTGTCGTCGTTTTTAGTGTTGCTAGCCGACTAGTTGTAGCCGCAACTAAAGATTTATATCTAGTTGCGCGCGATTGGATTTCAGCCGTAAATTTATTACAGCCTTAATGTTACTGTGATATTAGATAGTCGTGCGTGACCAGTGTATAAAATTCGATGTTGGGACTGTGTTATTTTGATTGAAATTTTTTTCCAAAATTTCTACTAGTTTTTTTTTTAATTAAATTTCTTATTGAAATCTTAATAAAAAATTAAACTAAATTTATATTATTTACTGAGTGAAAGGTAACATGTGCATCTTTTATGAACCATTAAGTTTATTAATTTAAAGATTTCGTAATCTAATATTTACTTATTAATATTAATTATTTATTAATCACATTTACATTTACATTTACACATATTCGCTCCCTCGAAATAAAATTTAAAAAAATAAATAAAGCATAGCACTATTTTAAGTTGTTAAATTGACATTATTTCATAGATGGATCGTCAATTAAACTTTTTTTTTTTTTCAGATAGATAGGATTCGTGTCAAATTTGCATTAATTTCAAAAAAGCAAAGGTTAATATAATATTCCATAGAATTTAAAAATCCACACAATTTTCAAAAACTGTTTATTAAAAAAAAATTTTTTTTTAACCCACAAATCAATTTTTTAAAGAATATTGAATTTTTCTATATATTAAATTACTTTTTTAAAAAAAAAAAACAAACAAATAAAAAGAGAAAAAACAAATAATTAATTAATTTAATTTTTAAAAAAATTTATTATTATTATTCAACAGTTACCTAAAAATTAATTTAATAATATATTATTAGTTAATATATCATTAATAATTAAAATCATGTCAAATGACTAACATTTATACTTACAGATTTAGCCAAATTTCTTGGGAAATCTACATCAACACCATTTATAACAGCTAAATGATATGACAATAATTGCAAAGGAATAATTGTAAGAAGACCTTGTAAACAATCAACAGTTTGAGGAACACGAATTGTTTTGTATTGATTCGATATTCCTTCATCACCATCATTACAAATAATGATTGGTTGACCTTTACGAGCTGATACTTGTTCAAGTGCACTTTGTACTTTCTATAATTATTATAATTAATAATTTATTAAATATATTAAAATTATGATTTCATTAAATACTTATTTATAAATATAGATATACTTACCGGGTACAAGGAATCTTTTGTCATAATAAGAATGACTGGCATATTTTCATCAATAAGTGCTAAAGGACCATGTTTCAATTCGCCAGCCAAAATACCTTCAGAGTGCATGTAAGAAACTTCTTTTATCTTCAAGGCACCTTCGAGACATGTGGCATGTTGATAACCACGACCCATAATCAAAAGACTTTTTTCTTTGTGTAAAACATCTTTTGCAAGTTGTTCTAACTCTTTATCAAGAGTAAGAATTTCTTTTATATGGTTTGGTAATTTGTTAAGTTCGCTGATTATCTCATTACGTCTTTGTGTCATTGATGATCTGTCTTCACTTAATTGAATAGCCATCATGACCAATGAAATATATTGAGACGTATAAGCCTAAAAACAACAATGATTGTTATTATTATTATTATTATTATTATTATTATTAAGTATTATTAAATCACAATATTAACAATGAAGAAGTTGTTAAATTTTTTAATTACTTTTGTAGAAGCAACTCCAATTTCGGGACCTGCATTGATATGAACACCACAGTGTGTTTCACGTGAAATGCTAGAACCGACAGTATTTGTAATACCTAAACACAAAGCTCCACGTTCAAGACAATATCTTAATGCAAGGATTGTGTCAGCAGTTTCACCAGACTGTGAGACAAATACACAAACATCATCTCTGAATATTGGAGTTTTTCTATCCAAGAAATCACTGGCCAATTCCACAGAAATGGGAATTTCAGTTAATTCTTCAAAAATTGCACGTGTCTAATTTAAAAAAAAGATTTTTTAAGGAAATAATATATATATATATTTAAATATGTAAAAGACAAATATATATATATGTGTGTGTGTGTGTGTGTGTGTGTATATATATAACAGAGATAACACTTACAGCCACGCAAGAATGATAACTTGTACCACATGCACAGAAAACCAAACGTCTACAACGTCTAATAGTTGCTAAATAAGCTTTAAGACCACCAAGCGTCACCTTATTATTTTCAAAGTTGACACGACCACGCATAGTATTTACCACAGATTCAGGTTGTTCAAAAATTTCTTTTTGCATAAAGTGATCGAAAGATCCTTTCATAATTTCTGCAAGTTCAATTTCCAAAGTTTGAATGGAACGAACAGCTGATATTCCATCATCGCGTCTTAAACGATGAATATGTAATTCTGTTTATTATTATAGTCATTATTGTTATTTTATTATTATTGACAAAAAAAGATTCCAAGAAACTTCAATTTATATATCAAGGTGGAAAAAAATAAAAAAAAACGAATTACCTCCTTCACTCATATGCCCTATATCATCATCTTCTAAATAAAGAACTCTTTTTGTATGTTCAACAATTGCAGAAGGATCGGATGCAAGGAAGTATTCGATAGGTTGAGGTAAACCATCTTCACTAAGAAAAGCACGTGATTGACTGCGTCTGAGTTTAGGATGACCATCAGTTGGAGATGTTAATAAATTCGGTTCAACTTTATCATCTATTAATGTTGTTAATATAATGATATAATGGCATTGCATTAAATACTTTTGGTATATATGTGATTAGTGATTGTTGATAATAAATTAATTAATTAGTACATACCTGTTCCAAATTCAACATCAACAAAGTCAACTTTTAATTTTTTTTCTGTTTTTACACCAATTAAAAGAGGAGATCCACGACGTGTTGCAACGATTTCATTTGGAAAATGAACACTTTTAAAGATTAAAGCAAATGCTCCTTCCTATACACGTATATAAATAATTTATTCACAAAAAGGAAAATAAATAAAAAGTTTTATTTTTTCCCATTGCTAAAAAAAAAGAAAAAGAAAAAGAAAAGGATTGATAACGGTGATGATGACGATAATGATAATTACCAATTCTTTAACTACACCTTTAACAAGGGAGGTGAAACTTAAATTTTGATTAGCCTTTTGAGAATCATATAAATATTTAGCAAGTTTAGCAACAGCTTCAGTGTCGGTTTCAGTTTCAAATATGTAATTTTTTTTTTCAAGAACTAATTTAAGCTCTTTATAGTTTGTAATAATACCATTATGAACAACGGTAAATTCGGCCTTTGGATCGGATCTGTGAGGATGTGAGTTTGTTGACGAAGGTTCACCGTGAGTAGCCCAACGAGTATGAGCCATACCACAATGATTTACAAATTGTTTTTCAAAATCAACTTGTTGCTCCGAAACAAATTTTTTTAAAGCACCAACTTTTCCAACTTGTTTATATATTAAAACTTCTTCAGATTCATCACCATCAACTGCTAACCCTGCCGAGTCATAACCACGATATTCCAGACGAGCCAAACCACTGACAAGAGTATCAATTATTTCTTTTCTATCCTTTGTTAATAGATAATTAGAATATGCAAATATACCACACATTTTGATCTAAATTAAGTTAAATTTTTTTTTAAAAAAATAATTTTTGTTGCAATTAACTAGACGATACAAACGATTTATTAAATAAAAAATGTATTATGATATGTTTATATCTTATATATGTTATGTGTGAATTATGTATTGCGTGTTTTAAATATATATTTTTTGTATGTTCAAGTTTAATTTTATTTATTAATATAAGAGGTATGATTAAAATTTTGAAGAGAGAAGAAACATTTGTTGGAGTGGGTAAGGGTGGTATTTATAGCTTTTCATTTTCAGAAATTCTAGGGGTGCAAAGAAAAGTGGAATTGACCCTGAATTTTGATGGTTTAAAAAAAACGACGAATGAAATTGATTAATTTGATTGATTAATTATATGTCAACAAAAATCAATATGATCTTTTAAAGCTTTTTTATTATTGGTTTGTGAATATCGAATATTGTCGAATGTAAATGAAGAATGTAAAGAAATGTGTAAACATGTATGTGAAAATTCTTTTTTTAGATTTAATGCGAGCAAGTGTAACATTAATGTAATACAAATCAACATGAAAAAGAAAAACAAAAAGAAACTCCTAATATTTATTTTTTGATTCATTGCCGAATTATGCTTAGATTGCGCAAGTGTAAAGTTAATCTTCCAACCAATCATTGTCATCATCGTCAAGAAGAAAATCCTCGTTCTCATTTGGTTTTTTTAATTTCTTAATATCTTTAATATCTTTCATTACAATTAATCTATCATATAAGTGTGGAAAAAAATCTCCTCCGTCTACATTATTGTTTTCCCATTTAATATTATTTTTAATTTCTTCTTCTTGTTCTTCTTGATGATGATGATGATTATTATTATTACGATAATAGATTTTCACTAGAGTTATTTCTTTTTCATTTTTGAAAAATAAATTTGCAACAGTTAAAACTTGTCTAGCTGTTGAAAGATGAATAAATCCATCATCAATATCCAATTGTGTTAACGGCAGAGTGTAATTAGATAGAGAAGAAATTAAAGACGGTGTAGGGGAAGAAATTGAAGGTGGTAGTTCATGTTTTGTTGAAAGAATTTTGTAAAGATAATTAACATTATTAGTTGTTAACATTTTTTTTCCCCTAAAATTTTTCCGTGTGTGTGTGAATTATCTATCACCTTAGATTTGTTACACGCAATGTTTTTCGGAGGAAAAAAAAAAGGTTTTTGATCGAATATTTATTGTCTTTCTTACTCGACAATTTATTAAATGTTTAATAATCATTTTTTTACGTTGTACGACATAAAACAAACCTAACTCATATTTCTACCCAATCAAAATAAAGAACGGATTTTTTAGTGTTTTATCAAAAAAATATTGGCCAAAAAATAAATTTTCTTTTTGGTTTTTCATTTCAAAAAAAAAGTGCTTACTATTATTATTATTGTGAAGATCTGGAATAGATAAAGCTTTTAGAAGAAAACAATTAATTATTTGCCAAAAAAAAGCAAAGAAAAAATAATTATTCGAATAAAGATGATAGATAATTGCAACAACAAAACCAGACAAAATGAACATTTGCATTACAATAGATTTCAGCTTCAAAAATAGTTTAACATCGCTATTATATTATTAACATGATATAACAATTTTTATAACGTAGTGAGTGATTGAGTGATTGATTTTATTCGCTGATTTTGTTTGAACCCCAAAATTCAGTCAATAACTTTATACTAGCAAAAACCCATTGATTTGACGGGCTATTGAATAGTAAAATAGTTTTTTTAGTGGAGAAAAATTATTTTTTTAGAGTTAGTTATCATTCTACTGACCAGTTTACACATTAAAAATACAATAAGATATAAGGTTTGAAAAAAGGACCCCAAAAACCAAGTCGGCTGATATGTATTGATTTGTAATCGATTTTTATATTGCGAGTAGCTTTTCTGGTCAATCTTTATTGTTTTACATTTATGGCCGAGTTTGAGTTAACTTTTTAGCTAGACTCTTTGATTAATCGCAAGCCTTCATATTCATTACTCGTCAATTATATTTTATGAATTTATTTAACAATTATCCTCTTGTACCTAAAAAGCTTCGGCAAATATATAAGCCCACTTTACGACACAAATAATAAAAATACGAAAGGGGCTAGATCACATGTCCGAGACGATTGGATCTTTTGATTTTTAATTTCTTTGCATAAGATTGTTGGAATTATTTATTTAGAATTTATACTTTACATATTCTAAAATATGCAATTATAACGTTAATAAAATCCTTTACCACATCTAGAATTTCTTTACATCATGACCAATCTTAGCCCACCTTTAATGTTATTTTTATTATTAAAAATAAAAATATGCTGATGCAGGACAACAAATTATTTTGTTACAGACTTATTGACAGTGTATAAATTCCAGTGTGTAACTAATGCTGATTTCTACAAATTTAGAAACTATCTGCAGAAAACTACTACTATATTAATATAATATGTTACACCCGCACATTCCCACATTATTATACACTGCTTGTTGATCGTGCTTTTTTAATTTTTTACCCATTAAAGGGAATTGCCAAATGTGGATTATGTTTAGAACGATATAAATTTTTGCCGATCACTTTAATTGATCAACAACATCCACCCCCTAAATGTTTTAAATATTCAACAACTGAATCGTTGATAATGACGATGGCATAAATTTTTTTTTTTAATTTATTATACGTTTCAAATTGGTTATTATGTTATAGGCCACAAATTGGGACTTCCAAATTAGGAAGGTACTGTATGCAAAGTGAGTCTCGGTTAGCGAATAAATTTCAAAACTATAATTATTTTATCTCGCTTTAACGGATTTAACGGATTAATATTAATGCATTCGGTTTACCAAATATTTTTTGAAAATCCATATTAAATTTTTTCTCGATAGTCCAATTTATAATGGCACGTAATAACGTAATGTATTATTAATATTAATAATATAAAGAATTAATTTATATAATGATGTGTTAATTATAAAGACAATATTGTGAGATTGCATGTGTATTAAAGATCGAACGTTCGTTAATGGTGATGCTACTATGATTCTAATATAATGTCATAATTATAATTAATTTTCTTTATACTATTTTTAAAATAATATTAATGATTATTTATCCAATTATGAAGTACCCAAGAAGCAAAAACAATGTCGAATTGACGAATTATGAGTGAAAATGATATTATTATTTTTATATATATACATATATATTTATTATTATTGTATGTGTTTAATTTATAAACTGATTTCGATCATAAGTTTCGCTTTTGCGGTTTAATGGATAAATTTTCTGAAGAAAGCATCAAGCCGAGACTCATTTTGGTATAGTAATAGGATTTTCCTAATTTTATTTTATTTTATTGTTATTGGCCTTTTTTAATTTTCCTAATTAATGCCATGATAATGGTAGTTGTGACAATTTATGATTATTCCTTGTAACGTGTTTTTACATCATTTATTTTATATAATATAATAATAGATTTTAGTAAATTTGCATATTAATATTCTAGATGATCTAATACCAATGGTCCTATGTTGTATAGTTAAAATTTTGGGTGGACATGAAATTCTTGGCTAATTTGAATTTCACATACGTGAATTGCAAATTCACATAAATTTCATTTTCATCCACAACAGTACCAAATATTCGCGTAAAGGAGAATTTTTTCCGGATGAGGGAAGCATTTTATTGGCATGAACAATGGAGCCTATCTGATGATTACATTTATACGGTATGTGTGATATAATCATCCAGAATCGAGTTAATTTACTTGAGTTGATATAAAAATAAAAAATATATTTCTTTATTATTAGAGTAGTTTTACAAGAGAATAGAAAATCAAATTCAATTTAAAAAAATTTATCCTAATACTTCCAATAAACCAGCTAAAATAAATTCTATAAAGAAATGATGACAAATATTCCAAACTATCTGATATAAATATTTTGGCGAGAAGACTGTCCAAATAAATAAATGATTTCTTAGAATTGTGACTGCTATGGATAATATGAATAATGATAACGAATGAAATGTTGATGTTGTATATAAATAATTTAAAAATAATGATAATGATAATGATTTTGATTTTGTTCGAAATGATTTTAAATTATTTTTTGCTGATAAATCTTTTTTATCGTCATAATGATGATGACGACGATGATTATTATTATTGCTGTTACTAAATTTGATTTTAACGTTATTTCTGATTATTTTTCCTGTAATAACCCACCATATAGGACCTGACCAATTTATTAAGAACGTTAATAGTCCAACTAATCCTACATTATATTCTTCAACTCCAGTATACGCATTACTAATATCAATTGAAGCTAATGAATTGGAATTCCCTAATGAAAAGAAGGAAAAGAATTGTAATGATATTAAAATAAAATCTGGGAAAATATTACTACTATTGCTATCACTATCGTCATCATCATTATCATCATTGTTTTCTTTCAAGTCATTTGTTGAAATGATTTCATCAAAGATTTTCTGATTTAAATAAAATTGAATATAAAATAATATAAATAAAGGAATATTATGTAGCTTTGCTAATAAAATAAATAAATATGTGAATAGATTTAACAATAGGTTTGTAAAAATATTTGTATTATCTAATAATTATAAAGTTTATAGAGCAAGTATAATTAGCAATTGTTGTTACTTTAATTATATTCAAAAGAAAAAAATATTTAGATATTTACCTTTCTTATATTGATTGACAATTATTATTAGTATCATTAAAATAATAAACATCTTATAAATAAACCTTGCCAACATTACTTGATTATCAATTTGTATAATATATGATATTAGTTTGAACGTATTTGGAAATAAATCAATGCTTCCATTCATTTCTAGTTTATATTTAACTAAAGCTAATGTAAGTAATGTAAGGATCAATGATGAGCCAAACCCAAAAATTTTTAGAATTAAAGTGAAGAAATAATTTTTTTCATCTTTAATTTTCAATAAAAAGAAATTATAAAATTGGGAAAAAGTGATCAGGAAAAGTCCACCAATAGTTGTGAAAACTAATGTCCACATTAATCCTACGTGTGTAGTATTCAAATAAAATTTTAAATCAATTTCGCCCGCAAATTTTTGTCCTTAGGTTTTTTTGTGGAGGGAAATAAAATCAATTAATCAATCAATCAATCAATCAATCAATCAATCAATCAATCAATTAATAATTTCATTTTTCAATTGTTTGTCAAAAACTTACCAGTTTGATTCCAAATTCTTATAAAACGTACGAGTACTAATTGTCCAATTAAAAACAATAATAACTTATTATTGGATTTCATTTTTCCGGAACTATTTAAACTATATATAAATATAACATAGAATAATAGATTGCATTAACAATTATTCAATTGCAAAAATAATAAATCTCTCAAAAATAAAAAATAATAAATAAATAAATACCTTCTAAAAAATATTACAGTCCATAATGTTTGAATCCAAAAGTACCAAAACTGATGCTCCTCCTCTATATAACTACTAGCAAACATTGTTATACAAAATACTAAAGTTCCAATCACAGAAAATAATTCTGCTTCTGATTGATTAGAAATATGGTGACGATTATGATAATGGTTCATTCCAATCATTGCAAACCATATTACTGAAAATCCTAATAATAATAACCCACTTAACATTGAAAAAAATATCATAATCACTAAAACTTGATGTAAGTTTACTCCTAGATTCATTTATGAACTACATTATTAAATTAAATATAATATATATATTAAAAAAATATTAAAACATACCATTCATAAAAAAAAAATTTTTTTAAATCATTTTCTTACTTTATCATAACTGGAGAATGCCTTTTGAATATGATCTTTGTCTTGAGTAAACAGTGCTTTTTTGTGATAATAATATCCCAAATTAAAGAAACATTGTAATCTTTCTTGATCATTATTAGGAATAGCACTACAGATATCTTTACTTGGTTCATTCGAAATGTCCGGATTACGATCAAATGATTTCCATGTTGATTTTAATATTCCTGCAAGTTGATATGAATTCAATTGCAGGAGCCTTAATTTTTCAAAACCTTTTTTAAAATAGGGTATTATTATTAAATTTACCAATTAATTAATCAGTCAATAAATCAATCAAAACACACCATCAATATTTCCAAAAAGATCCAAAATAACTTTCCCAAGATTATTAATTGGTAATGGAAGTCCAAAGAAAAATGAAATAGTAGGTACAAAATCAATTTGATCTACTACTTTATAATATTTATAAGAATTTGGATCATGATTTACTGCATTGAATACTTTGTGCTGTTGCTTCATTGAATCAAATTTTGAACTTATGAAAAGTAATGCCTGAAATAATATCAGAATTAATAATTAAAATGAAAAATTATCTTTCTAAATAAATAAAATGTGTGTCTATAGAAATTTCTTTTGAGGAATTTTCAAATAATTTAAAATCATACATATTAAGGTGTTTGTCACATACTGTTGAAATTTCACCAGCAGATGATCCACCATGATTTCCTGCCTTTAAGTTGAATATTTTAATATCTGGTAAGCTCAAAAATAAGTAAAAAAAACTAATTAACCAAACAAACAATAAGTAACAAATTTAAACCTCATTCATTCCATGATCTCCACACAATACAAGAAGAGTGGGTTTAGAATTTGGATTATTGTTTAATCTTTTGCTATCTTGATCCTTAATTATTTCAAATATAGTTTTTATTACTTTATCCATTTCATGCTGCTTAGGTCTCATAAGAGGACTTGAAAATTTTTTTAAAATAAATAAATAATTAATCTTAAAATTTTTTTTTTTGGAAAAATGTGTAAATTAATAATTAAAATAGTTTTACCTATGTGGACCACTTGAATGTCCAATATGGTCTAATCCAAGGTAATGGAATATCAAAACCTCCCAGCTTTGTGATAATAACTGTGGTTTAATATTTCTTGTGACATTTAAATCAACTTCAACTGTATCCTTTATATATTTTTTTTTGTAAATAAAATTAAAAATTTGTTTAAAAAGTAAATTTAAAATAATAAATAAAATTAAACACATACTGTTGCAAAAAAAGATGTTGTTCCATCTGTTATATCAAAAATTCCTGGAAATAATTTTATCCAAGTGTCATCACCAAAAAAAGAAATAGATTTATTATTTCCATTAATTTTCATCTGAACTAACCAGTTATCACTATTTTTTAATGTGGAAGATGTATCAGAATCTGCAATGTTAAGTATTGCATCTAAAAAATTTGGTACAGTTCCTAAAATTTTTTAAGATCAATTTTAATAAATAATTTTAACCAAGAAATTCATTGATCAATATTAATATTAACCTGTGGTAAGTGCTTTTATCCTTGGCAGAGTAACTGTTGGAGCTGTTGCAATAGCTGTGTATGGAATTGCATAATGATTTTCTATAAGACTAACAAAATATCATCAAAAATAAGTCCTTTTTTTTTTTTTTTTTTTTTTTTAAAAATATAATAAATTTTGTTGTCAACACAAAATACCTTTTAACAAATTTCATTTCAGAATTTTCTCCAAAAACAAAGTCACTAACAAAACATTTACAATTAAATAAAATTATTTTATTCAAAAATAAAATTAATTGTTTTATATTTTATAAACACCTTCTTAATGCATCAATTAGTACCAAGACAAGTCTATCAAATTTGGGTGTTGGTGGTAAAATTTTCTCGCCAGTTGGTAAAGGTGGAAACTGATCATAGTTGGCAAACCCTAATAAATTTGTTTTATATGGGAAAAATCCTTGTGAAAATATTATTAGTCCTAGAAATTGTAATAAAAGAATAATAAAGAGATTTGTCCAATTTTTATTTAGGAAAATATTCATTGTTAGAATTAAAAGTGTATAGTGCAAGTCACTTAGTCACTGAACTTTTTGTGCTACACCGCCATTTTTTGAGAAAAAAATTTCCAATCAAAAATGCAATAAAATTTGTATGGTCACGTGTTTTTGAAGATTGTCAAATGCAGAATTTTATCCAAATCATATAAACATGTGTATATC
>CAUDNR010001088.1:3308-20023 GCA_958430865.1 Entrophospora sp. SA101
TACCGACAAGCATTGTGTTAACAATTTGCCAAGGACTGTGTGAAGACCTGGATAACTCTATGTAGAAGCTAAAAGTTTGATTTTTTACAGACAAGTTAAATCAACTGTTGATCTTGCCCTACAAATCATTAACTAATACTAATAACAAAACTTATTATCCCTACTTTGCATCAACAACCAGTCCGTAAAAACACAATATAGGTACATGTGTAATATTTTTTTTGTCTGACGAAATTGATAAAAATTACATATTCGGACTTTAATTGTAAAATAATTAAATCTTTTCTCGCATTTGAATACTTTTTAAACATAATTTCTTGAATTTTTATGAAGAAAAAAAGAATAATGATTTGGAATGTTAAACTCACTCCCTTATTATATAAAAAACGCTGAAAATCCCAAATTGCCAAAATAGTTCAAGCAGTTTGGGCTAGAAACCTTACTTGATTGTCATGACCAACTTATATGTAAGTATTTAATAATAATAAACTTTATGTTATTTAAATGGTCAAAATTATATATTATGTGTATTCTTAACTGCTACATGGCATATTAAAAAATAATCAATAGTTTTTTTATTTACAAATTCAAATTTTTTTAATATAATCTAAAGTATTAATTATCATTCAGCAATAATAATAATTAGTATAAAGACTAATTTATTATTAATAATAATTATAATGGATGTAGCATGAAGACTAATCTGTTAATATTACTTTCCCAATTTAAAATTGTAAAATAATTTTCAGTTTTTTATTTTTTATAAAAAAATACAAGTTTCTAAACCATTATTGACTTCTAATATTAATTTTATATGTTAAATAAATAGTTAATTTGTATATTATTTCTAAATATAATTTTCCTTCCAATTTATGATGTAATAATTATTATTTAAAAAAATTATTTTAAGTGACCACCAACATTATTAGATAAGTTATTAGGAACAAATTGAGAATTTCTGTGTTGTTGAAATTGTTCTTCATTAGGTATTTCTACAACATCATTTGAAACTGATTTCTTTTTCTTTTGATACAATCTTACAATTATGAATGTTGCTATTGCTGCCACTATTATTCCACATGAAATTGATGATAGTATTACTAATGCTTGAACAATGTTTGGTGATGTCAATGATGTTGATGTTTCTGATAATGATGATGGTGATGTTGATGTTGATATTGACATTGATGTTGATGTTGATGTTGATGTCACTGATGATAATGGCAAGTTTGTTTCAGATGCTGAATAACTTTTTTTCCAAATATAATCTTTAATATCAAGTATATAAGTATTTGCACTCAATAAAAATGGACTTGAAACATTACTTGTAACAACTCCTATATATAATTTTTATTTTTTGATTAATTAATTTTAGGTTTCAAAGGTCATAAAAATATTATAAAAAATTTACCAAAACATATTATCATTTGATTTCCTATTAAATTAGCTGTATGTGATCTTAGAGGTGGAGCACGATTAACAGGTGAAAAATCAGGTGCAGACCATTGAAAGGGATTTGTGATTGTATCCAATACCAGAAGTTCAGGAAATGATGTGATTTCAGGATCTCCACTGCCACCATAAACAATTATCTTTCCATCCTTTGCTATACAATATATATGGTTTTAGCATGGTATTTCTTTTAAAAAAACATTTAAAATTTAAAAATTAATTACAAAGTACAGCTGTATGATAAGATCGAGGTTGGATAGATGGTGGACCACTTGCTGTCTAAAGTGTAAGAAAAATAAATTAAATATTCTGTTTTTTCTCATCAATAAAATTTAAACATTATACTTTAATTGATTAATATTTACCATAGTTGACCAAATTGAACTATTTGTATCAAAAATTTTTATCTATAAAATAAACATATAATTCAACCATAAATATAAAAAGACTATAATCAATGTTTTCTATATTAATATGCATATGTAAAAATAATACATACGTTATAAATATTATCACTTCCACCAATAATTACAATTCTACCATCAGGTAACAAAGTTGAAGTATGACATGAAGTTGGTAATGGTGGATTATTAGAGAAAACTTGATGCCAAGTCAGGTCTACTGTATTCAAAGTATACATATCATTAAGTCTTTGAACAGTAGAAGATCCAGTAGATTCATCTACTTTTCCACCAAAAATATATATTTTTCCATTACTATCCACAACAACACTACTACATCTACGATTCATGGGAGTAACACCAGTTGTTTTTGGAGCATTCCAAACTTTTGTATTTACATCATATGCATAAAGCAAATTAGTAAAATCATATTTTTTAGAAGTTGGATTTACCATAACTCCACCAAATATAAAAATAGTTGATTTATTTGATCCACCAACTGCTCCCACAGACCAAGAATTTTCTATAGGTATATTGTTGCCATCCACCCATGGTACATTTATAGCATTGAAATCACTAGTTAAATCCACATAAAATAATGAATTAAAAAAGCTCTCTGGACTTTGACCTCCAATAATGTAAAGCTTATTATCTACCACTACACTAACAGCTACATAACGTCTTGCACTAGAGTCAGAAAGCACATTGGTAATAATAAATATTACAATAATAATAAATATTAAATACAATTTGCCATCTTTGAAATTCAGACCCATAATTATTTTATTTTAAGCAAATAATTAAAAGGAACTTCAAATGTTTTTGAAAGAATTAAGATTTAATTTATACATTACTGTTGTCAAACAACAACAAAACCATTTTTTGATTGTTGTCTGTAATACAATTATGTCTTGCTTCCTCTGTGTCAATTATTCTTTACGTTATATACCATTGAATTTATATTTGATTTCCAACAAAAATAAAGAAATGACAATAAGGCGAAGATGTATAAATACCACCTTGCATTTTTCAAATTTAACTTTTGCTACTATTCATATGATCAATTTGAACGCCCTCTGTATTATTAATTAATTAAAGTTTTGTGTAATTAACATTAACGAATGAAAAACAAATCCATTATACTAATTATCTTATTTGTGGTACAGAGAAGCGGGAATTCGGATGTTTCCCATGTATCTTAATTCGATGTGCTTCCACCGTCCATCACTTGAAGGAATTCATGTTAGAAAGAGGGAGAATGTGTATTAAAAAAGAAAACTTTGTTATATTGAAGTTTGGAAATTTAAAACCCAGCATTAGATGATTCCAGTAAATCCAATCGGGGGTGTGATTCGGAGCGAGATTAAATGATCTGGTAGATCCAGCTTGTTACATCCAAATATTTTATTACAAGTAAATTTAAAGCTAAATGCAACATACTAGTGATTGAAAAAGCCAATACAAATTTAAATTAATTAGAATAATAATAAAACTTACTACTTATTTTTTTGAAGAAATGAAGCAACTATTTTGCAAGTCTTATTGGAACTATACTTCTGGTAGACAGCGGTACCCATAATAGTAATTATTTTGCCTCCAATACTAACACTAATGCTAATAAAAATTACGGAGATTCAGAATTCTAATCAAATTATGGCTACTCGTAGGATTTACTTTCTTAAAAATTATCATACCTACACTCCCTGGACAAAAGTTTCGGTCACCACAAAACAATTAATTACGCAAAAATTTACATAATAAAACACAAATAAATTTCATCAAATTGTGATTAAAGTTCTCAAGAATGTGTATGCAAAATTTCAAATTTTTGTAATGTTTGGGAGAATAGCGGTTAAAAAAATAAAAAGTTCGACCAAAAATAATTTTTTGGAAATGATCTCTAAAATTTTGATTTATTTGCAAGTATTTATACCACTTCTCAAAAAAAAAAAAAAAACGCACTTAATAACTACACCCGAAATTTTACTTATTTGTATGCAAGCCAACACTTTGTTGGCCGTCAATTATTGGATATAACAGCTTCTATTCTTCTCGGCATACTTTCTATCAAATTCATATAAATATTTCTAGGAATTTGATTTCATTCTTCATGTAAAGCGGTCTCAAGTTCAACATTATTTTTAAATTTATTTGGACGTTTCCGAATACGAATTTCTAATTGATTCCACAGATGCTCTATTGGATTCAAATCAGGAGATTGGCTTGGCCAATTTTTCAAAATTTTTTACTTTTTTGTTTCAATCCAATTTTTGACGATTTTTGCTTTGACATTTTTTAATTTTATCAAAAATTTCAAAACAATTTTTTACAAAAAAACTTGTATAAAAAACATATGACGTAATTTTTCAGAATCTAATCTTTCATATGTCACGATTTCAGGTGTGGTTATTATGTAAGTTTCTGAGAAACTGTTTTTTTTTGGCAAACTACAATTTTTCAGAAGATTTTTGGTCGAACTTTTTATTTTTTTAACTGTTATTCTCCCAAACATTACAAAAATTTGAAATTTTGCATACATAATCTTGCAAACTTTGGTCATAATTTGATGAAATTTATTTGTGTTTTATTATGTACGTTTTGCGTAATTAATTGTTTTGTAGTGACCGAAACTTTTGTCCAGGGAGTGTACCTATTGGAATATTTGTTTGATGGTTGTGAACACAGAATAGAAGATGAATGTAATGGTAATGTTTGTCGTTGTTGTGATGAATGTGGTTATTATTGAGAATGTGAATGTGACGATGGTACTAAAGTTCTCAAAACAGCTTTTTAAATTTTCTCTAGCATATAATTGCCTTTCTATTTTATTAAAATCAATAAACAAATAACAAATGATTTTCTCAGCAAATCAATTATTGAAAATGGTAGGCGATATTCGATGGATCAAGTTTTAAAAGAATAAAATCATCACGTTCCTCAATCCACGCTCTTTGGAATGTATCGTTGGTATGTGAACCCAGATGTCATGGGTACTAATCAAAAAAGAAAAAAGAAAAAAGAAATTGACAAAGTTCAATTTAACAGCAAAAGTCGTATTAGAAATTATCCTCAAACGCTGAAAATCATGATGTTTTGTAATGATAGTATTGGAGAAATAATTTAATTATTTTTCATCTCTTTATTAAATTAAATGTACTGTATAAAACAACCTTGCAATGTTTATTTTTATTACATTGAGATGGTTAGGTTGTTAACCAGATCTATGAAATCTATATATGAAATTGTTATCATCATCAAAATTAAAGAATCATTAGATTTTTTTTAAAAAAAAGATTTAACTCACGCTCTTTGGAATGTATCGTTGGTATGTGAACCCAGATGTCATGGGTACTAATCAAAAAAGAAAAAAGAAAAAAGAAATTGACAAAGTTCAATTTAACAGCAAAAGTCGTATTAGAAATTATCCTCAAACGCTGAAAATCATGATGTTTTGTAATGATAGTATTGGAGAAATAATTTAATTATTTTTCATCTCTTTATTAAATTAAATGTACTGTATAAAACAACCTTGCAATGTTTATTTTTATTACATTGAGATGGTTAGGTTGTTAACCAGATCTATGAAATCTATATATGAAATTGTTATCATCATCAAAATTAAAGAATCATTAGATTTTTTTTAAAAAAAAGATTTAACTAGTTTATTAATTTATTATCAAAAGTATGGATTAATAAATTGATTGTCATAAAAAAAAACAAATTTGCATTAAAATTTATTAAATTCAATGCACTAGAAGTTTGGGGTGTTGCGTCGTAACTTGGACTTGAGCTTGGATTTGAACTTAGACTTGAACTTGAACTTGAATCAGGAACTGTCTGAGTAGCAATGGGATTCTCGGTTGAATTTGATAGCGCAGATGGCTTGTATGGGTTAGGATATTGTTTAGTTGCATATCTAAAGATTATTATGATTATATTTAATATTATATTATTGACTTCAATTGATAATTTAAAATTTATTAAAAATTCATACCCTAAAGTTTCCAAAATGGACAAGGTTTGAGGACCAATTGCACCCGCATTAAGGTTTCCACCTATAGCAATGGAGTCATTAAGCGTTCTTCCAGATTCTTGAAGAAATGTCATCAAAAATTCAGATGTATTTGTATACGTTTTATAATCAACGTGGCTTATACTTGAAGCATGTTGAAAAGGTTTTAAAGAAGTTTCCAATATAACGCTATCCTTGACTGAACTCTTATCGTGTGGTAAAAATCCCAAAGTTTTTTCTTTGGTAACAACATCAAGCATTTTTTGGCCAATTTTAAATTGTGGAGTTGTTGAAAAGGCTTTAATAAATGCGTCGAGATTAGCAAAACTGGTTGTATCACCACTACCTGTGAATAATTGATTGATTTGCGCCGTGGTATTGGATAATAATTTGCCGTCAGATAAGAATACTATGTATTTATCAAATGCCATCTCTATGAAACCTTTGAATTTTATTGGTGATTTAGTATCAACTCCATCGGACGTATATTTTAGACCAACTATTTCAGGTGTGATTATCTTCGGTACCGGATGGATGTAATCATCTAGACTCGAAATAAATCCCAACCCGTGTAAAAGTTCATGCAAAACCAATTCTTGAAAACCAATTTGATCTTTACGGATTGGCGGGTCACCTTCAAACCAAAAAGGTGATTTTGAATTAAATTGAGCTACAATATCAGCCGATGAAAATTCTGGATGCGAATCAAATTGAAATTGTTTAACCAATGCTTGAGGATATAATCTTTCAATACCATCGTTGTCTTTTAACGGCATAAATCTAAAAGGACCTGCTGCGCCTACATATATATAAATAAATATAAAAAAGGCAGAGGTTAATATATTTTCTAGATCATTGTAGCCTGGAAGATTATCAAATACAGGTTACGTATATGTATGCCTACCAATTAAATCTGCAATTGGGCCATCAAAGATTGTAAAGGTAGCGTTTATTATAATTGGAGTGTTTAATGATAATGCAGAAGTGAGAATTACACCAGAATTTTCGAATGCGAATTTTGCTTTATCACACTGCTTATTATCGGGTAATTGGCACTCGAAATTAATTATAAAATTATTTTTAGAATTTATAATCTGAGAATCAAATTTGGAATTTCGTGTTGGTGATTTGACATAAGGGCATTCGACGGCTACTTTTATTTCGGGACGAAATAGATCAGGGTTTTCGTAACAAACACCGGAAACATTTATTATAAATTCAAATATAATGAAGGAAAAGAATAAAGAATTAAAGGATTTTTTCATGATTATTATTATTAATGTGTCTGATATGTGTGGTAGGGGAAGGATGAATCAACGAGAAAATGATGAATTTAACGAAAGGAAATGAATAATTAATGAAAAATTATTTGTTAAAGAAATTTATATTTTTACACCGTTTATATATATTTAGAAAAGCGCGAAATATATATATATATAAAAATAATACATTATGTTTCAATTAGGGTTTAACTAATAATATCGATAATATTTAATTTAATGGCTTTTGTTGTTCATTTTAGGATTTAAGTGAAAAAATTAAAAAAATATGCGATAATTTTATTAAATATTGCACCAATTTCCATAATAATCATCTTGAAATAAAAATTTATTTCATTTTTATTGTTATATTATTTTGTATTTTATGAGTACACATATACAATTTTAACTATTGTTAATAATTTTTACTTTATTCTGGTGCAAAAAACTATATTTTAATAATGTAATAATGATAATCTAGTAGTTTTCATTGGAAGGTTCAGATGCATTTGTAATTTATGTCATCAAATTAGGAGGTCTGATAACAGGTTGATCCTGAATTGTTGATAAAAGAAGGAGGCAACTATTGAAAAATATTTGTAATAGGATTTGACGACGAGTCACAAGACTTTTCACCAGTATTATTATTCCAAACAGTAATTTTTGGATCAAGTCCTTTGATTGCTTGAGCATTTTCTCTAGCTAAATCTTTATATGCACCATGTTTAATCATTAAATATTCCATTGTTAGATCACCGGTATCGCCAAATGCTTTCGTCAAATTCTTTATACCTTCAGCTTGAGCATTAAATAATGGCAGGACGCCTTCAGCTTCCTTTTTCTTCCTGTACAATTGAGCTTCAGCTTCTTGTTGTGCTGTGTAAAATTTTGATTCGGCTATAGATTTTGAAGCTTCATATTCAGCGGTAGCTTTTGACGCATATAGCACACGGAGCCTTTCAGTTTCTGATAATAATCTAAGTTCTTCAACCCCTTTTTGAAGTTCGTATTCCCAGATTTTAGCAGCTTGTGTGGCTTCAATTGCTGCTATTTTTGTATTTTTATCGTATTCAGATTTCTTTGTGGAAAGAGTAGCATTAGCTTCAGCAATTATTGCATTAGATTCATTTTCTACAAGAACTGTTTCTGCTTCAATTTTTGAAGTTAGTTGTCGCTTTTAAAAAAAACCATGATTTTTTTATTAGAAAAGAAATGCCAAAATTACAATTCATTAAATATGGTAAATATACTGACAGTCAAGCCCTCTCGCTCTTTAACACCAACATCTCCACGATATTTTGCTTCTGATACGTCAACTGTTGCTTGTTGAACAGCTCCTTCGTGTGTTTTCATTCGATATGGGTACAACACATAAATATACCGTAAATATAATCCTTTGAGAAAAAAGTTTCAAATCTATTTGATTAAATTAGGATTACCAAATATGCAAAATATTCAGATCCTTGAATATCTTGTAATTGTTTTATATTGGAATTATAAACAAACAAACCAAATTGATCCAATTCAGCTTGTACATTTTTAATAACCTTTTCTTTAAAACGTCTTCTTTCCCTAAACATTTCTTCCATGGTCATACCAGCTGCTATAACACGCTAAGTTAATATAAAGAAAACATTCATCGGTTTAATTGGCTTGTTACTTATTTGATCATTTGCACCTTCAAATGTTTATTCCTCTAATTTCCTATTTCATTACTTACTGTTTCACCTTCAATAATACCTCTAACCAAATCCTTTACGTATTCAGAGTTTTTATTATCAGCAAATAACAATTTAGCATAATAATATAATGCCACAGGTTCATCCTTTGGGCCAATGGTAAACACAGCTGGTAAATTGAATTCCAATCTTTCAGCAGACATGGCTTGCAACTGCAATGTATAATTGACTGGAGTGATATCAAAGAATCTTGAATGTTGTCCGGGTAATACCCATCCTTTTTTTGTTATTTCTATATCTTTGATGAATGCGCCAGTTTTTATTAAATATTGATTTGGGTTACTGGAAAGAAAGAGTGTGTGTTCTGCGTATGTAAAAACAGTGATAACTTGTATTTAAATAATAATTTATATTTATATAGATATTTATTATTTACCTAATTTTATACATTTTTTAATAAAATTTACATTTGAATGATTTATAATAAAAGTTTTCAATTCTTAGTTAACAAACTAATTACATATATGTAAAGAGATTATCGTGAAATATTAGATTAGTATTAATTTAGTTAACTTAATTTGGAGGAAAATTTTCCAAAGGTTCACTAAGAAAAATATAAATTAAATTATTATTATTATTATTATTATTATTATTATTATTATTATCATTATCATTATTATAATGTAATGAAATTTAAAATAAATAAATAAGTTTACTTACTCTCTTAATTCCCAAACATCTAAAGAATTTTTTTGTTTGTCGTATTGTTCTTTTCTCATCTTTTCTCTTTCTACTATCATTTTCTAAATAAAAATGGTTTTATTTAGATTTTAGATCTCCTTCTTCCCCTCCTTTTTCAATTACCTTTCTAATTTCCAATGACTTTGTCTTTAGTTTTATACACCATTTAAGATTTTCATATTTCATGCTACAATCTTTTCTCTTGCCATGTCTATAATAATTTTTTGTTTGACCTGAAATGGCTGTTGTAATATATTACAATATATATAAATATATGTTAAATATATGTATAATTTTTATCCCCCTCTTCACTTACAATTACACATAATGAATGCATCAAATTCTTGAATAAAATTGCAATTATATTTATTTTCATCATCTTCCATGATAGTATATAGTAAAAAATTTATAACGATTAAAAAATTACATCTTTAGATAATCTAAATTCGTGTAACTATAAATACCATGAATCTATTGTATTTTGTAATTGAGACATCTTCTTGCAGTTGACTATCCATATTCCCCAATGGAAAGTAAACCGCAAAATTTCATAATATCCAGTTTTTCGTTAAATTTCTTAATTAGACATAATAATGTGCCGTTGGATTAAAGCATTTTTTTTGGACAACAATTTTATTCCTTTCAGCTGTATTGTTCTTCGGGGTAGATTTTTAAGTCTTCTCTTTAGCCAATTGATAAAATTTTTATGTAAAGTTTGGCTTGAAATTTTCCACATAAAACTTACATTATCAATGTAATATTGCATAATATCACAGTATTGTAATAATTGTGTAAACCTTAGACAGGGCCTAACATAATTATTACATGCCTGAAAACTTTCTGATGACCATTCATTCCTTAAAAATTATATTATTAAACCTAACATATCAAGATTAGGTCTAATAGTATTATCCATCTATCCTTTTATATTTCTATCCAACAAAACCACACTCTGTAATCCCTAAGACAGCTTCTAAACTTTTGTTGAATTTATAGTTCTATCATAAAAAAAGAACCCAAACACGATCAATTCCTAAAATTCACAACACGGTCTAGACATTGTGGATTTTTAGCAACATCATCTTCTTTGACCTTATTTTTTAAATAGGGAAGCTTGGAATTATTCTTAATAATCACATATTTTCATGAAACACAAACTAGACTTCAACAAACATTTGAATGCAATTTGGTTGTGATAGAACTAGCGTTGGTTTCCAAAACTATAGAGTTTCGCAACTGTGCAAAGTCAAAAGGTTTTGCCACAAGTCGAAACTAGTTTCGACATATAACTGTTTTGGATTTTGCCTCTTCAAAATAGTTTTGGCAACCAACAATATCAATTGATTGTTACTAGGTATTTAATATATGCTTAACCTGTTATCCAAAAGGAAAGTAAAACCGCTAGCCAGATTGATGAAAGATCACAGCAAAAACCACCTCTGAGTTTTTTATGGCCGAAATTATTTTTAAATTATTCAAGTTAAAATAGGCTGGTTGATTTATATAGTTTTTTCATGTTAATTCTTATATATAAAAATATTGGGAAGCCCAAACTATTGTCAAAGCTACTTTTTTTTCGAAAATTGTTTGGACAGAAACCTTACTTCATACATGTATTTTCTATGAGTGATCCCATTTAATTATTGGAAGTTTTAACATTTACTGCAGCTCTTGTGGGATATCGGAAAACAATTAATTCGCAATTCGTAATAAACGGAAAGGATTTCGATAAGAGAATTAATTGATTAATTAATAGCCAGAATCCCGAGTCATTTTTAATTGTAATGACAAACGTCCCACTTTAACTGTAAATCTTGTTCACATTATGGGTTAAATAAAGATACAACTAAATTGATTCATTACTTATTGAAATCTCTGAAGCATTGTAATTTAGTAAATTATAATTTTATTATCATAATATTTGCTTTGGTGTTATTTTATTGAAGATAAGTTTTTTGAATTGGAATTGTTCATTATTCAAAAGAAATTTTATTAAATCATCAATTATTTAATTTTTTTTCTTTTCCAAAAAAAAATAGATACATGGTAAATAATCTGGTGGTGTACTATCAGAATGAATTGTTGCGCGACCATAGTGATAGGTTTGGATTTGATTGTTTCTCAAGTCGAAACTTGTTTATTCATTGTAAAAAGGACGCAGAATTCGAATTGTTTATATGCATGATGTTTCATTAGTATTAGAGCACCACTTTATCGAATTGGTCAATTTTGTTGTTGTCGACTCTAGTAGTATGTAAATGACCAATATTAAATAACATGCGCGTCGAAATACAATGCAACAAAATAAAATATTAATATCAATATGTGTTACAAACAAGTAAAGAAATTCAATTACTGATTGAACACATCATCTATAAATCTCAATAAAATAAGTTTTACTTCTACATATGAAACTTTTTCTATCATCCGAGAACACACACTCTTTCTTTCCAGTAACCCAAATCAATATTTAATAAAAACTGGCGCATTCATCAAAGATATAGAAATAACAAAAAAAGGATGGGTATTACCCGGACAACATTCAAGATTCTTTGATATCACTCCAGTCAATTATACATTGCAGTTGCAAGCCATGTCTGCTGAAAGATTGGAATTCAATTTACCAGCTGTGTTTACCATTGGCCCAAAGGATGAACCTGTGGCATTATATTATTATGCTAAATTGTTATTTGCTGATAATAAAAACTCTGAATACGTAAAGGATTTGGTTAGAGGTATTATTGAAGGTGAAACAGTAAGTAATGAAATAGGAAATTAGAGGAATAAACATTTGAAGGTGCAAATGATCAAATAAGTAACAAGCCAATTAAACCGATGAATGTTTTCTTTATATTAACTTAGCGTGTTATAGCAGCTGGTATGACCATGGAAGAAATGTTTAGGGAAAGAAGACGTTTTAAAGAAAAGGTTATTAAAAATGTACAAGCTGAATTGGATCAATTTGGTTTGTTTGTTTATAATTCCAATATAAAACAATTACAAGATATTCAAGGATCTGAATATTTTGCATATTTGGTAATCCTAATTTAATCAAATAGATTTGAAACTTTTTTCTCAAAGGATTATATTTACGGTATATTTATGTGTTGTACCCATATCGAATGAAAACACACGAAGGAGCTGTTCAACAAGCAACAGTTGACGTATCAGAAGCAAAATATCGTGGAGATGTTGGTGTTAAAGAGCGAGAGGGCTTGACTGTCAGTATATTTACCATATTTAATGAATTGTAATTTTGGCATTTCTTTTCTAATAAAAAAATCATGGTTTTTTTTAAAAGCGACAACTAACTTCAAAAATTGAAGCAGAAACAGTTCTTGTAGAAAATGAATCTAATGCAATAATTGCTGAAGCTAATGCTACTCTTTCCACAAAGAAATCTGAATACGATAAAAATACAAAAATAGCAGCAATTGAAGCCACACAAGCTGCTAAAATCTGGGAATACGAACTTCAAAAAGGGGTTGAAGAACTTAGATTATTATCAGAAACTGAAAGGCTCCGTGTGCTATATGCGTCAAAAGCTACCGCTGAATATGAAGCTTCAAAATCTATAGCCGAATCAAAATTTTACACAGCACAACAAGAAGCTGAAGCTCAATTGTACAGGAAGAAAAAGGAAGCTGAAGGCGTCCTGCCATTATTTAATGCTCAAGCTGAAGGTATAAAGAATTTGACGAAAGCATTTGGCGATACCGGTGATCTAACAATGGAATATTTAATGATTAAACATGGTGCATATAAAGATTTAGCTAGAGAAAATGCTCAAGCAATCAAAGGACTTGATCCAAAAATTACTGTTTGGAATAATAATACTGGTGAAAAGTCTTGTGACTCGTCGTCAAATCCTATTACAAATATTTTTCAATAGTTGCCTCCTTCTTTTATCAACAATTCAGGATCAACCTGTTATCAGACCTCCTAATTTGATGACATAAATTACAAATGCATCTGAACCTTCCAATGAAAACTACTAGATTATCATTATTACATTATTAAAATATAGTTTTTTGCACCAGAATAAAGTAAAAATTATTAACAATAGTTAAAATTGTATATGTGTACTCATAAAATACAAAATAATATAACAATAAAAATGAAATAAATTTTTATTTCAAGATGATTATTATGGAAATTGGTGCAATATTTAATAAAATTATCGCATATTTTTTTAATTTTTTCACTTAAATCCTAAAATGAACAACAAAAGCCATTAAATTAAATATTATCGATATTATTAGTTAAACCCTAATTGAAACATAATGTATTATTTTTATATATATATATATTTCGCGCTTTTCTAAATATATATAAACGGTGTAAAAATATAAATTTCTTTAACAAATAATTTTTCATTAATTATTCATTTCCTTTCGTTAAATTCATCATTTTCTCGTTGATTCATCCTTCCCCTACCACACATATCAGACACATTAATAATAATAATCATGAAAAAATCCTTTAATTCTTTATTCTTTTCCTTCATTATATTTGAATTTATAATAAATGTTTCCGGTGTTTGTTACGAAAACCCTGATCTATTTCGTCCCGAAATAAAAGTAGCCGTCGAATGCCCTTATGTCAAATCACCAACACGAAATTCCAAATTTGATTCTCAGATTATAAATTCTAAAAATAATTTTATAATTAATTTCGAGTGCCAATTACCCGATAATAAGCAGTGTGATAAAGCAAAATTCGCATTCGAAAATTCTGGTGTAATTCTCACTTCTGCATTATCATTAAACACTCCAATTATAATAAACGCTACCTTTACAATCTTTGATGGCCCAATTGCAGATTTAATTGGTAGGCATACATATACGTAACCTGTATTTGATAATCTTCCAGGCTACAATGATCTAGAAAATATATTAACCTCTGCCTTTTTTATATTTATTTATATATATGTAGGCGCAGCAGGTCCTTTTAGATTTATGCCGTTAAAAGACAACGATGGTATTGAAAGATTATATCCTCAAGCATTGGTTAAACAATTTCAATTTGATTCGCATCCAGAATTTTCATCGGCTGATATTGTAGCTCAATTTAATTCAAAATCACCTTTTTGGTTTGAAGGTGACCCGCCAATCCGTAAAGATCAAATTGGTTTTCAAGAATTGGTTTTGCATGAACTTTTACACGGGTTGGGATTTATTTCGAGTCTAGATGATTACATCCATCCGGTACCGAAGATAATCACACCTGAAATAGTTGGTCTAAAATATACGTCCGATGGAGTTGATACTAAATCACCAATAAAATTCAAAGGTTTCATAGAGATGGCATTTGATAAATACATAGTATTCTTATCTGACGGCAAATTATTATCCAATACCACGGCGCAAATCAATCAATTATTCACAGGTAGTGGTGATACAACCAGTTTTGCTAATCTCGACGCATTTATTAAAGCCTTTTCAACAACTCCACAATTTAAAATTGGCCAAAAAATGCTTGATGTTGTTACCAAAGAAAAAACTTTGGGATTTTTACCACACGATAAGAGTTCAGTCAAGGATAGCGTTATATTGGAAACTTCTTTAAAACCTTTTCAACATGCTTCAAGTATAAGCCACGTTGATTATAAAACGTATACAAATACATCTGAATTTTTGATGACATTTCTTCAAGAATCTGGAAGAACGCTTAATGACTCCATTGCTATAGGTGGAAACCTTAATGCGGGTGCAATTGGTCCTCAAACCTTGTCCATTTTGGAAACTTTAGGGTATGAATTTTTAATAAATTTTAAATTATCAATTGAAGTCAATAATATAATATTAAATATAATCATAATAATCTTTAGATATGCAACTAAACAATATCCTAACCCATACAAGCCATCTGCGCTATCAAATTCAACCGAGAATCCCATTGCTACTCAGACAGTTCCTGATTCAAGTTCAAGTTCAAGTCTAAGTTCAAATCCAAGCTCAAGTCCAAGTTACGACGCAACACCCCAAACTTCTAGTGCATTGAATTTAATAAATTTTAATGCAAATTTGTTTTTTTTTATGACAATCAATTTATTAATCCATACTTTTGATAATAAATTAATAAACTAGTTAAATCTTTTTTTTAAAAAAAATCTAATGATTCTTTAATTTTGATGATGATAACAATTTCATATATAGATTTCATAGATCTGGTTAACAACCTAACCATCTCAATGTAATAAAAATAAACATTGCAAGGTTGTTTTATACAGTACATTTAATTTAATAAAGAGATGAAAAATAATTAAATTATTTCTCCAATACTATCATTACAAAACATCATGATTTTCAGCGTTTGAGGATAATTTCTAATACGACTTTTGCTGTTAAATTGAACTTTGTCAATTTCTTTTTTCTTTTTTCTTTTTTGATTAGTACCCATGACATCTGGGTTCACATACCAACGATACATTCCAAAGAGCGTGGATTGAGGAACGTGATGATTTTATTCTTTTAAAACTTGATCCATCGAATATCGCCTACCATTTTCAATAATTGATTTGCTGAGAAAATCATTTGTTATTTGTTTATTGATTTTAATAAAATAGAAAGGCAATTATATGCTAGAGAAAATTTAAAAAGCTGTTTTGAGAACTTTAGTACCATCGTCACATTCACATTCTCAATAATAACCACATTCATCACAACAACGACAAACATTACCATTACATTCATCTTCTATTCTGTGTTCACAACCATCAAACAAATATTCCAATAGGTACACTCCCTGGACAAAAGTTTCGGTCACTACAAAACAATTAATTACGCAAAACGTACATAATAAAACACAAATAAATTTCATCAAATTATGACCAAAGTTTGCAAGATTATGTATGCAAAATTTCAAATTTTTGTAATGTTTGGGAGAATAACAGTTAAAAAAATAAAAAGTTCGACCAAAAATCTTCTGAAAAATTGTAGTTTGCCAAAAAAAAACAGTTTCTCAGAAACTTACATAATAACCACACCTGAAATCGTGACATATGAAAGATTAGATTCTGAAAAATTACGTCATATGTTTTTTATACAAGTTTTTTTGTAAAAAATTGTTTTGAAATTTTTGAAATTTTTGATAAATTAAAAAATGTCAAAGCAAAAATCGTCAAAAATTGGATTGAAACAAAAAAGTAAAAATTTTGAAAAATTGGCCA